>JAODAL010009950.1:0-107768 GCA_025379985.1 Phyllomedusa bahiana
GAAAAATCCCTTCCTTTTTCAAAACAAACCCCATTTTTTTAAAAATGCGGGCGGGTTTAACAAAATTATTTTAACTTTTTAAAAACCCAAACCCAATTTTTGGGTTTAAAGGGGAAAATTTTAAAAGACACACTAAAAGGGCCTCCCACATTCCCAAAAAGGGTCCTAAAAACCAAAACAAACTTACCCCTTTTAAATTTTTTTTTTTTTCCCTAAATTTCATATAAAAAAAGTATGTACTGGTAAAAAAATATTTTCCATTTTCCCTCTGAAATCTTTCCCAATTTTACCTCCTAAAAGAATTTTTTTTGGGGGTTTAATACACTCATAATAAATATTTTACACGTGTAAAATTTCAAAAGGGGAGTCACTTCTTTTGGGTTTCTTTTTACCAAAGGGGTATTTCATAGGGCTTTCTGCGGTGCAATAGTACGTCCCCACAAATACACCAGGGTTTTTTGGTACAACTGCTGACCCAGCGTGAAAATTCCCAAAGCACGGTGGGGCGGCCGGGGGGCCGGGCCCCCTAGACATCCCAAAACAGCGGGGGCATAATCGTCCCCTAACAATTGACATTTTAAAATTTCCCCCCCCACCCACGACTATTCAAACATATTTGTAGGGTGCGGGAGACGACGGGGAAACCATACCCCTCTATGAGATCTATAAATAAACGTAATTGTGACGAAACATTTTGCCCCCTATAAACCCAAAAAATTTTGGGGCGAAAGCGTCCCGAAAAAAGCAGAAAATTTAAACCGGTGAAAAATTTCCCTAACATTCAATCCCCTCTGAAAATATCTGTTTGGGCTATTATTTACCCCTTTTTCCAATCATGAGAGTGGCATACGAAGCGGGTCAATGTTGAAAATGCCGCCTAAGGGACTCTTTAACCCTCGTTAGCAAGATTAAATGAATGAACTAAATACTTCTAAAAAATTTTCCCATGAAACAAAAAAAATTTTCTATTTCAGATAATCCTGACTAACATCCGTTGGGATCAAAACAGCATTTTTCAATTTTAAAGGTTCCCTTTAACACTAGAACACTGATGGATCATTTTAAACTCCTTTCGTTTTTTTTATTTCTTTTCCTGTGACTACATTTTTTCAAAATTTCCGGCTTGAAATTCGGTGATTTTTCCTCAAATATAAATTTTGAAAAAAAGATTTTGTGAGAAAAAAAATTTTTGGGGAAAAAAATTTGCGCGATTTTTTAAAAATTTTAAACCAAGAACTACGGGAAGGGAATTTTTTCTTTTTGACTCCCTACTATATTTTAAGGTCCTTTTGTCACAAAAATGTTCCCTTAAAAAAAGTTTTTGCATAATTTTTTCACTCTGTCTTTTTACCCTGATTTTCCCATATAGTTTTAAAATTAAATTTAAACATGTCAATTTTTTACATTTTCCTTGTGTTTTACCGGGCAGGGTTTTTACTGTGTAATGCGGAACAAAAATAGCTTTTTTACTCTGGGCTCTTATCTTATCTAATAAAAGGGGTGGTGTTTTTCTAATTTTCCTACAGAACGTTTTCTGGATAGAAAATTTTTACTACCCATTTCAGCTAAGAGACAAAGAGAACAAAACGCAACATACGGGGCCCCTGAAGACTCATACAGGTATGAATTGTTTAAAAATTTTTACTCCCTGTAAACCCCTGATTCATCCCCACCACTTTTGAAGGTGGCAGAACATTTATTTTTTTCTTTTAGTTTTCATTTAAAATTTCTTTTTTTTCCAGCGGGGAACATAAAAAATTATGGAATTGTGAGGAAAAAGGAGAAAAAGACTTTTGGGAAAAAGCCTCAGGATATTCGGGCTACTTTGAAATTTCCATCCCCCGGAGAATAAAATCGAATCCGAATTGCAGGAACATGTATTTGTTTCCAGACAGTGATAAGATTCATTCCCCCAGAACATATAAAGTGAATCTGAAGACTCAGAAGGAAAAAATCCAAAAGGAATAGTTTATGTGTTTTTTAATTTTTTCTTCCACACACTGGTTGGGGCCTTGCACACTACAAATTTCCCGGCTGAATACCATCGGGAAATATTCTTCCCGCAATTACGGGCCTACCTCCCCGCTCATGCCTGAAGCTCCGCTTCCAACCCCCCCGGGCGGGAGCCGCGGGCAGGGAAAAAAGAAACCCCTTTGCTTACGCCCCAACACGGCTCCGTCCCAGCCCAGCGGCCTCCACCCGGGTTTCGGAGCAGCTTCGGGTTTTAAAACTCCGCTCTGTACCTGAGCGGGAAAGGTAGGGGCCCGGGGTTTGGGGAAAATACCCCGGTGGGGAATTTTCCCCGCCGCAAAACCAGCCATGTGCACGGCCCCTTTACAAAACAAAAATTCTAAATTTTCCCACCCAACTTTTTTCCAGTATTCCAAACACATAAAGGGGGGATGGGGCTCATGCATTATGTGCCTCGTACCATCCCCTGGCCCGGGGACAAAAAAAAAACAGCAAAACGCCCAGAAATGAAAGAACAACGGGTAACGATGGCGGCGAAGGAATCAACAACAAACCCAAAAAGGGGCAATCGAAGGAATACAAATTTTTCCCCAGGGATGGTTTTCCCAAGGAAACCTTTTTAAAATTTGGGAGAAAACTTCCTGGTGGGGCTTTACGGGCCAAATATTCTTCGAAAAAGCACCTCCCCTTTAACGGGAATACCCCAGAAGAAATATCAAAACGATAGCCCTTTTGGGGGCCAGGCGTTTATTTTTTGATTCATAAAATTTTGACACATAAAAAGAAATGCGTTTTCAGAAGCATGCGGGAACCAAAAATTTTACGGGTTTACTCTATCGGATGAGACTAGATGCTTTCATTCATATTCTATGCTCGGGGAAAAATCGGGCCCAAACCCCACCCTTTCGTTTAGCAGAAATTTTGGTGTAATGATTTGGGGAAAAACCCGGGTTTTTGGGGGGCAAAGCGAAAATGCCCAAGGACCCCCCTTTTGTTAAAAAATTATGGGGTTTTCCAGATTTGATAAAATTACCAATGGGAGGACGCAAACGCCAATTACTCTTTTTTCAAACTGTGGGGGGCCCGGGTTTTTTTTTGAAAATTGTATTGCTTGTTACAAACCGGGCCCATACATAAGGGGTTGGAGGGCAACTTTTCCCAAAAAAACAGGTCCCCATTCAACCAGTACATGCCTTCCAAACCAATAAATAGGGCCCAAACAAATTTTGGGCTACTGTTGAAAAGGGATAGCAAATATCTGGCAAAGGGTTTCCCCTTAAATCAAAGGCAAAGATGACACACCCCCGGCTGGGGCCCGGGTTTAGCTGACCATGGGGTAATGAATTTTTGGGAACCTTTTTTTTGAAAAAACCCGCAATGTTACAACCCGAAAAAATTTTTTTTCCCTTCCCAGAAAAATTTTCAAAACAGCTAAAAAGCAAAGGAAAAACCATCGGGGGGGAACACTGAAAAAAAGATAAGGCAGAAGTGCCTAAAAAATAAAATCCAGGGAAAAGGAAATTGAAACAACACTAAAGTGTTTAGAAATGAAGCCAATTTTTAAAATTAGAGTAAATAAAGGGAAAAGGGTTTAAACAAAAATGTTGTCATTTTGAGTTCCGTCCACCCCAAATGTTTTTTTGCTCTGATTCCGCTAAAAAAACCCAAAAGGGTAAATTTTACAATAAACAAAAAAATGGAGTAAATGTATGGACAAGGGCACAAAAAATATCCCCACACAACATGCAAAAGGGAGATGGCCTGTTCATATGCTTTTTGAAAATGCCTTAATTTTTGGGGGTATAAAATGCCTGGATAATATTAAAGGGAATTACCCCCCCCAAAAAATGTCCCCAAAGGGGCCATTTTTGAAAAAAGGGTTTGGGAGAGATTGAGTGGCCCTTTGTCCACAGAATAAAAAAGGGGTTTTCCACGCCCCAAGTTTTTACATTCTCAAATTTGTGGTTAAAACAAAATTTTGCCAGTTTCAAAGAAAATTGAAAGGGAAAAATAGATCTTGGGCTTTTGGTAAGACTTTGGTAAGTTTTTGTGGGGGCAATGTACGGCCATAAATCAAAGGCAATGCCTAAAAGGAAAAACACAAAATGTTTCAAAGGGTAAATTTCTGCGCCTTTTTTTTTAAAATTTTTTTATGCCCCCAAACCACATTTTCCCTGCTTTTTGTTCTTCAGTTGTTGTTTTTATTTTTCACTTGAAAAAAAAAATTTTTAAAAAAAACCCAAATTAAATTTATTTTTTAAATTTTCTTTTAAAAAAAAAGAAGAAAAACAAAAAAAAAACAAACAAAAGCCTTACTGTTTGGGTCTCACAATAATAATACATTACAAAAAATAAATTATTAATAAATAACCAAAAATTAAACCCAAAAATAAAAAGAAAAAAAACAAGGAATCAAAAAAGACTCCCTTTTATATTCTAGGCGGGGCACAGTCCAGTATCCTAGTTTAAATGGGGTTTTTTTACACTTCCCCCTTTTTATAGTGAAAAATTAAAACCCCCACGAATATAAAATAAAAAAAATACCCCTGGGTTCATATTCATTCCAGTGGGTGCCCTTCCATTCCTCTTTTCCAAAGGGTTTCTGTTTACTTCTTAACGCTGGACAACGGGAAATGACCCAGCTGCAGAGGTCAAATGAAAAAAACCAATTTTCATTGAGCCGGGAAAAACAACAGAATACTTGTGGAAAGGAATTGGTTTTTTTTTTGGGGTTTGGGAAAAATGTTTTTTTCTTTTTTTTTGGGCTTGGGGGGGTCCACATCCATAAAAATATATACAATAAAAAAATTTAGGGATATTTTGGGGTATTTGGGTTAAAATTTCAGGATGAACATAAAATTTCTTTCTTTTTAAAAAAATTTTTAAAAAAGCAAAATTAAAAGGGTTTTTTTGGGGCCCTATGTAATTTGGGTGGAATTTCCTTTTTCCCAAAAAGGTTTTTTCATCACTTTTCCTAAAAAATTTTCAGATGTGGGTTAACAAAAAGTTTAAGAACCTGGGGTAAAAAAGGGTTCCCCTTTTGGGGAAATTTCCCCTTTTGTTTTTCCTTAAAAACTTGCATTTGAAAAACGACCCCGGGGGGGAGCTTACGGGGGGCCGCGCTTTGGGTGAAAAATTTTTTTAAAATTTTTTGAAAAGGAAAAAAGAATGACTTTAAGGGGGGGGGAAAAGGGGCCCTGTTGAAGGCCCCGGGGTTTTTTTGCTAATTTTGAGGGAACAAAAATGATTTAAAGTTTTTTTTTATTTGAGTTAAAAAAATTATTGAACCTTTCCCTTTTTTTTCCTCCACTCCTTTTTTAGGTCCCTCCCCCCTCAGCTTCATGACCAGCATGAAAAATTTTTTTAAAAAATTCTACCCCCCTTTTTTTTGATAAGGGGGGTAAGAACCCCCAAGTCCGGGGAAAAACCCCTTTTTTAAAAACCCCTCTCTTCCCCTTTTAAAAGGGGCCCTGGGCCAAACTTTTCACTTTTTTCAGGCTTTTTGCACAACTTTCCTGAAACTCTAACAAGAACCTAAATTCCCCAAAAAGGGGGTTTTTAAAACCCCCGAATCGGGGAAAAAAAAAGGGTTGGACCCAAAAATTTTTAACTTTGGGGTTTTTAAACAGCCCCTTAACATCCTGGTTTAACCCTTTTGGGGCAACATGAGGGGCCCAAGACAACAAAAAAACAAATTTGAGCAACATTTTATCGCCAATTTTGAAGGGTTTTTAAGCAGGGGGCTTTTCAAAACGGAAGTGGCCACTGACCACAGGTAAATTTAAAAAGATTTTCAACTAATACCAAAAAAGAATGGTTGGGTTTTACATTAAAAGGAAAAGGGGCCTTTTTTGGCAAAACACAAAACCCATGGGGCCTTTTTTAAATTTTAAACAAAGCCCCCGTGGATGATGAATTCTTATACTTTTCCCCCCAAATTTAAATAAAACCCACCCCCTTGTTTCCTTTGTTTCCCGATTTTCCCTTTTAAAAACGGGGTTTTTTGGGAAACCCGGGCCACACCAAACCCAGGCACAAAAGGCCCTCATGTCTTTTTTCATGGTCCCGGGAAACAACTTTTGCTTGGGTTTGGAAAGCCAAAGGGCCTCATGGGGTGGGTTAATTTAAAAGTCAAAATTTAAAAACTTTGGGGAGAAATGATGCCCCAATGAAAGCGGGAAATTTTCCCGGAGAGCATTAATTAATCATTTTTGGTCAGGTAACCCCCTTTTCGGGTTTGTTTAAACACACAACCCACGGGCTGATGGGGTTACAAAAGGGCTGACTTTACACTTGGGTTTTCCTTTCCCTTTTTCCCTTTAAAAAAACCCCCGGGATCATCATCCATTTTCCCAAAGGGGGATTGCCTTTAAAGAAGCGGTCAATTTTACTAAAAATCCCCCTTTTTGGCCTTTCTTAAAAATTTAAATTTCCCCTATTTAGAAGGTCCTTTTGTTGGACCTTTGGATCCCCTTGGATATCTTTTCCCCAAATAAAAAGCAGACAAAAAGGACCAGTTTTTTTTGGGGGGGTTTTTTTTGGGGTTTTTGTTTTTAAAACCGGCAATTGCACCTAGATAAATTTTCCCAAACCCGTTGTCAGTTGGGGACTTTTTCCCCATTTTAAAAAAATCTCCTCAGGTTTTTAGGGGGAAAAATTTGGGTTTCTAAAAAAATTTTTCCATATGGCCCACCTACTTCCTGGGAAAATTTTTTTACCCCTTTTATTCAAACTCAACCCCCCCCAAAAAATTTTTTCCCCTTTACCCTCTTTTAAATTCCCCAATTTTCCAAACTGTTTCTCTCCAAAAAAACTTTCCAAATTTGGGGCCCTTTTTTTAAAATACAACTTTCCAGGAAACCCCTTTCCCCTTCCAAAACTATGCTAACCCCCAACCCCAAAGGAAAAAAACCCCCTCCAAAACCTGACAGCATTTTTTTAAAATCGCCGGGGGCCATGGGTTTTGGCGTGGGGTTTTGGCTTTAAAAACCGGTTTGGTTTTAAAAATTTAAATGTGCTTTCCCACCCCATACATTTGAAATTAAAAAACTAAAAGGAATGGCCCTGCAGCAGAAATTTACAGGTTTTTAAAATTTCCTCTGAATCTGTTTGGGTTTTTTAAACAGCTGGATTTTTATTATTGCTGCTATTGGGGGACAGGCAAAATTTCATTTTTTAGCAGATTCCAATATGGGAAACTGCCAAAATCCAAAAAAACCCCGTGCGGTTTTAAAAAAGCCTTTAAAATTTTAAGGGTTTGTCAGATTCCCTTAAATGAAAGGGTTTTTTTATGGGAAACTCGGACTAAATCAATAGTAAAAGGTTAGATCCAATGGAGAGATTTTTTGAGGGCCCAAAAAAAGAAATCCGTCTCCCCTTAAACCCCAGGGAAAAACCCATTTCCCCAAAAAAGGGCCGAAAAAAGAAATTTAAAATCCCCCCCAATACCCTTTTTTCAAAATTTTCACATTATTTTCTGTCCGCCCGCACAACATCCCCATAAATAATCTCATAAAAAAATGAGGGACAAGCCTAAGTGAACAAAGGACAAAAATTTTGGACCCCAAAATTCAATATTTGGGTGGCCAAACCCTTTTTTTTCCCACTGCCTTAACTTTCTTTGGGGATAGTTCCCCGAGACCCACAGATTTTCCCCTGGAAAAACCCCCTTTTACTCTTTCCCTGACAACAAACAGAGCGGGGCTTAGAAAAACCCTTGCAGTCCTCCAATTTTTCCCGTTTGGGGGATGCTCACAGATAACCCAAAAGGAAGGTTTTGGGGTACTTTTTCCCCATTTTCTTTTAAAAAGGCAAATGGGGCTCTTGGAAAGGTTTATACCTGCTTCACTATGTCCCCAAACATGTTGGGAATTTTAAAGGTTTTCCCCCCAATGAAAAGGGGATCCCCCCACCCAGCCACACCCCAAACAGCCCAACTTGAACCCCCAACCCCCATCTTGGGCTATAGGCAAGACACATTTGGGGTTTGGGGGATTCCTCACCTGGTTGCTGCTCCACACGCCCTTTACAAACCCTTTGAACCAAAAATTTATCTTGGCCTCACAGACCCCCAAAGGGCCCCTGGGTTTAAATAATAAAGTATTTATTTTTTTTGTCTTTATCAAACTGTTTGTGGCTTTCTTTCATCATCCCTTTTGAAAAGGGTTCCTTTCTGGGGCACAGCCATGCAGACCAATTTGTTGCAGGGGGGCTGTCACATCCCCCTGGCCCTGCCCGGGCGAATCCGTCCCCTATGCCGGCGGACCCCGTCCCCACTGGGGTGGGGGTTCGCTCGCCCACCTGCCAACTCAAGTCCCTTACCCGGGGCCGCACCCCTGCCTGTCCGTCTCGGCCCCCGCGGGCACGGGGGCCCCCCTCACTAGGCCGCCGCCCAGCAGTGTAAAATTTTAAAAAAAGGACAGTGCACCGGTGAGGGTCATTGGCGGCCTGTTCCTATTTAAAACGGGCCTCCCCGGGCACCTTTGCCGGACTTTATGCCATAGCCTATCGAGAAAGCTTTCCCAGAATCTTTCTTGTTCCCGTGTACCGAACCCGTTTGCCTATTTTTACGACCACAATTTCCGCCGCCTCCCCCCAGCCCTTTTTCCTCCCGTCCCCGACTCGCCCCTCCCGCGAATCTTACCTCCCTACCCTTGGCCGCCACCGCAACAAGTTCCGCTAGGGGAAGCACCTGGGAATTTCCCCCCGCGCAAATCCATCCGCTTTTCGGGGGGCCTTTGGGGGAATACGGGGCCCACTTAATTCCGTCCCTGGCGGGGCTTCCACCATGTTTGTGGGGTCCGCGGGTCCATACCAAAGTTTCAGCGGCGTTGGTCTGATCACTGAAAGGCTGACCCTCACCTCTTTTTCCTCTGCAGCAATGTGGGGAGCAACAATGTCTATTTTGAAAAGACAATCTTTTGGGTAGATGTTAGCCGGGGCACCCAACTTCTTTTATCACCATGGCAAGGCCCGTCTTGAGTGGGAAACCCGTCTTTTTAAACTCTGTTGGTCTGGGCCCCTTGCTGCGCTCAGTTACGGGTGTTGCAATTTTTTTATAGCCAGTCACCTTTAGTAAGCATAACTTTTTTTCAGATATTCAGAGAGTTCCTTGCCATGAGGTGCCATGTTTAACTTCCAGCACTCGGAGAATGTATAAAACTTCCACTTTTATTCATCCCATTAAAAAGAAAAAAAAACTATAAAAACATAGCGCTAGGCAGGAGCACACATCACTTTCAGTGACCACTATGGGGGATTGTTGAAGAATAACACCAAGGGGGGCATCACTTTTATTCCAGTGGGTTTTGGGTTGATGGCTTGTTGGGGTTAGTTATTTTTATCACCCAAAATTTACAAGCTGTACACGATGCATTGTATCAAAGTTTTATCTTCAATTTTCCCCCCTGGAAAATTTAAACAATATTTACAAAAATGTAAGGGGGGTACTCACTTTTTTTGAGATACTTTAAATTTTTGGGCCCGACCTTTTTCTTCCTTTTTTGCTACTTTCGCTTAGATGGGGTCTTTTAGGCCTGCTATTTTTGTCACTCACTGCCTGATACCCCTTTTTTATTATTTTTTTCCCTAGTTTCTTTTTAATATTTTAATATATATATATATTTAAAAAATAATATTTTAAAATTATATATATATATAATATATATATATTATAAAATTTTTTATATATTTATTGCTTTTGTATTTACTCTGCTTGTCTATGGATTTTGCCTATTGCCAGACTCTGAGTATGTTTGTGCCTTTTGTATTGTCGAATCTTATTGCTCTTGTGGCACACAACCCTGTCTGACTATTCTCCAGTTCTTTTAGTTTTTTGCCCCTCTGCCAAAATGTGATTTTTCCCGACAAACCTGGATCAGATGATATGCCAAACTTTTTTTGGGGGAACTTGTAAAAGAATGAAAGGATTTCTAAAGGTACAATATTCCCACCTAGATTATCAAGGATGGTAGCTTTTAAAAAAATATTGACAAGAAATGTATAAAAAAGATTTTATTTTTCCAGAATGAAAAAAAGGGGGACAAGGGTAAAAATACATTAAAAATAAACACAACTAAAAGCACAAAAACAAAAAGGGGTAAAATCATAAAACCAAAAAGATTTTCAAACCTGCAATCAAACACCTATATAATCCACCCTTTAAACAAAACAAAAGAGAAAAAACAACCAAACAAAACTCCAGAACAAAAAAAATAATTCCTAACTGGAGATTATGCAACATATCTCCAAACTGAACAAGTTCCTCCGGTACTGCTACAAAAGACTTTCCTCGGACTTTCCCTTTCCCCCAGGACCCAGCAACCCCGGAACCCAAAACCTCAGGAGCTAGGGCCGGCAGCTCTCCTTCAGCATGTAGGCCCGGGTAAAAACCATTTTTCAACCAAAGTTGCATAAGCACAAACTAAAACTTCTTGGGTCTTATCAAAACAATACTGAGATGGAAACTATTTCGTCATCAGTAGAAATTTTGTAAATTAACTTATTTGACTGAAAAAACTGCCAAAAATAACTGAATAAGGCCAAAACCCTCATGTTCTCTAACACAAAGAAGTTTTTGTAAATAAAATTTTTCAAATGCCACTTAGTCTGAACTGATGAGACTAGATTCTTTTGAAGAAGGAAAATACACAACACGAAAAATTTCTTTTACATTGTTATGGGACAAACAGAATTTCAATTCAACAATTATTTTGTGAGCTTTACTCAAAATCACTGCACAATATCTATTTACAATGCAGATTTTTCCTTAGTATATCAATTTTTGTAGCTGGAAAAACCCGTTCAAAAGAAACCATTTTGGACAATCTCCATTTTACAATTTCATATACAGTATAAATTTAATATCACATATTCCCCCCTTTACGGGAATTCAAGTTTATGCATAAAATTTTCAACGGTTCATTGTTCCCATTTTTCTTTTTTGAAGGTGGCAGTCTATATAAAATTGGAGTTATGGACAGAATTGTATTCATTTGTTTCATGATTTGTGAAAAATAATTTTCAGTGAATTTTTTTCTTTTAAAAGATGCATATTCATGTATCAGGAGGTATCATTTTGTAAATTAATTTAAACAAATTTCGAAGGTTTATAAACACACAATAAGCATATTTTTTAAAAAATTTCTTTTACTATGAAAAATTTTAGGTATACAATATAAATTGCAAATTTTTCTTTTATTAAAAATGTTTTCAAAACAGCAAATCTCCCAACAAATTTAGGTCCTTGTGGAAAATTTTTGTCAGGATTGTGGTAAAATACACACTAAAGTTTACAAAGAGTTAATAATGTTTTTCTGGAATTGCATTTGATTCTGTATTAATGCAAAAATAAGTAGTAGGGAAAAAAATTTTTTTTAAAAGGTTTTCTTGACCTCTGCTTGGCCCCTGTTTTCAGCTGGCAGCTTCTGCATTTGTCTGTAAAATGTGTGTGGTCATTGTTTTTGCGAAAATGCCAATATCTGCCCTCAGGACTAGTGGGGGAATCCCATGAACGGGGTTGGGTATGTAGGAGGTTATTTAAGTCAGGTAAATTATTTGTTCTGGGTCTTTTTTTCTATAAAGGGGATCTAGACTCTCCACTGATTACCACCTTCAGGTGATCAGTGAGAACTTCTGCAAGCTGTCAGAGGTACACATCATCATGCAACCCTGTCATAGGCTGAGCTGCCCCTGGGTACAGGGTGCAGCTTTAACCGTTTAATCTCTGTCTGCATGGTAGTGGATACGGAAAGCTGAGATAGAAGTTCACGACAGGCGTTTATGCAAAGGCACTTAGTTGGGGAAAACACCCCCCGGGTTTGATTTCCTGAGGGGCCTGGTTTAAAAATGTAATCCACTGCCGAGTGCTAATGTCATCTTGTTTTGGGGAGTAAAGGAGGCCTCTGCTGGCACATGATTTGAAGACCAACCTTTTTTCTCCTGCCTGCTTATTCAGCACTGAACACCAAGGGCACCTCCCCCCACAACCTTAGGGGAGTAAAGGGAAACAGCTCAACAAGTGCCCCCAAAGGGAGAACGACTACCACCAAAAACAAGCAAAATTTCTGCTCTCACAGACCTGTAATTCTTCTTTAAAAGGGGCTCCTATCCCCTCCACCATTACCTGTAGAAATGGACCTTTGAACTTGTTATCTTAAAAAATCCCTTTCCACAACCTCACACACTCGAAACCACTATGGGTGAAGACCAAAGAGCTGTCGAAGGACACCGAAAAAAATTTGGGAGCCGCACCGGGCTGGAAGACTAAATCTTCAATGGGCAAGCGCTTGGGGGAAATCAATTGGGGGAGCAAAATAAAAATAAAACCCTACAAGCCCATGATAATCCCCCTCGATCTGGGGTCCACAAATTTTCCCACCCAAAAATGATCACAAAATGGTGGCAAAAATCCCGAACCACAGGGGGGCCCTATGAATGACCTGAGACTGGTAAAACGAGCAAAGGCTACCATCAAAACACACTACGCCCCGGGGACTCAGATCCTGCAGGCCAAGTTTTTCCCACTGTTAAGCCATTTTTTTTTCCGGCCCCATCTGAATTTGGTAGAAAGCATTTGTGATCCAGAAGGTATTGGGGAAATGTCATATGGCAAAAGTAGAACTATTTGGTAGAAACAAACCGTAGTGTTTAGGAAGAGAATGTTGATTGCACCCAAAAAAAACACCATCCCTTACTAAAAGAGGAATTTTGCAACATCAGCTTTGGGGCTGTTTCTCTGAAAAGGGGCCCAAACACTGATCCATTACATTAAAAAAGAATTGGCCTTGTATCGTGAGTTTTGAGTGCAACCTCTGTCCTCACAAGGAATTGAAGATGAAATGTGGTGGTCTTTCGCATGACAAGCACAACACACAACCAGGGCAACGAAAGGGGTGCTTTAAGACATTTCAAGGGCCCGGGGGTGGCCTACCATCCCAGATCATAACCACATAGAAAACCTTTGGAGGGAGTTGAAAGTCTGTGTTGCCCAGCGACAGCCCCAAAATATCACTGCTCTAAGGGAGATCTGCATGGAAGAATGGGTCAACATACCAGCAACAGTGTGTGCCAACCTTCTGAAGACTTACAGAAAACGTTTGACCTCGGTCATTGCCAACAAAGGATATATAACAAAGTATTGAGATGAACTTTTGTTATTGACTAAATTATTATTTTCCACCATAATTTGCAAATTATTTCCAAATCAGACAGATTTTTGGTATTTGTTTTCTCATTTGTCTCTCATAGTTGAGGTCTACCTATGATGTCAATTATAGGCCTCTCTCATCTTTTTAAGTGGGAGAACTTGCACAGTTGGTGGCTGACTAAATACTTTTTTTTCCCCACTGTATTTCATCAGGATGGAGCCTTGGACTAATTTTCAATAGGATTGAGATCCAGACTTGATGGTCTTGTCATTGAGTTAATATGCCGTTTATACTTGTCTCATATTTAACACAAAGCTGGATGGGTACAACTAACATCTTTTTTCACACTTTGGGTGACATGTATGAACGGGGCTGTGGCAGTTCTCTGGTGTACTTTGAGCCAAAAAGAATGTATGAACGGGCGTACTCCAACCTTTGGCGTGATAAGTGCCTTTTTAATGCGCCAAAGACACTTTTTAATGTGTTTAGGGGTGTTCTAGGGGCGTCACACCACATTCATAGAAGTAGACACATTTATGATTCTTTGATGGCAAACCTAGGCGCAGAACAGTTAGAACAGCCAGACCAGTTTAAAGGTGGTGCCAGACTTGTCATATTGGTACTAGACTGCGCCTGTATGTATGATCTGCAGAAGAACAGGTTCATACTGTACATTCTGGCGCATTCTATCCTACATTACCTTAAAGCGATTTAGAACTGTCAGCGCCAGCGTTCATACATGTCATACATGTCACCCTTTGTGTTGGATTTCTTTAGCGTACATACAGTGGGGCCATGTTCTCTATCAATTAGTTAAGTCCAACAGCTTGTTAGACTAATTTGCATTTTCAGATTAGTGGCAATATTTGTTTTATAAATGCAAATTAAAAGGTAATTCCTTATTTTTCCTTCCTCTATTTCATCTTGATAAGCATATACTAATTCAAAAATATGTTTTCATTTGGTCGAGATAGTTTTTGCCACAGGTTGTATCACCAAATACATTCATAAACAGAATCCAGTGCTTACAAGGATAAGTGTTCCAAGGACTGTATGGTCCTTTTAGAGGTAGTTGATCACTTCTCCAGTGAAGATGTTGCAAACAGTGGATGAGACAAAGATTATATAAATATGCAATTATTCATTCATAAAAAATAGTTACTGACTTGAAAAAGCAGTGTATATTTTAATACTGTGTTTTTCCAAAAATAAGACAGGGTCTTATATTATTTTCATTTCCAAAAAAAGGGCTAGGTCTTCTTTTTGGGGGAGGGCTTACTTACATTCATAATTGCTGGCGCTGTGTCAGTGTCTCTTATAGTAACACTTACTGGCACTCTCAAAACACTTTGTGTGCCAGTGGCACTCTTCTTCTCTATGCGTCCAGGAGGGGGCGGAAGTCTGAAGCGGGGCTCGGGAATGGTGGTTGTGATGTCAGAGGTGGCTGCTTCTGTGGAAGCAAGCAGGGCCAGGTGGGAGGCGGGGTCCAAGAGGAGGCACTCGGGAGGCAGGAGGTGGGACCATGGAGTGGCAGCCAAGCCTACACCATTGCACAGTAGGGGCCAAGAGGCAGGACCCAGGAGGCGGGCACCAGATGACAACAATCAGGAGGTGGGACACAGGAGCGGGTGAGCAGATTTTACCCTGCCATGGTGGGGGAAAGCAGCAGGATGATTTGGAAGCTACATTATGCCTATTCTAGTACCTCCAGTGATAGGTTATGTCTCTGTGATGTTAGTGACATAACCTAGTGCTGGAGGAGTTGACTAACTAGCGCTTATTCTTGGAGTAGGACTTATATTTAAAACCTACTCCAAAAATCCCTAAAAATCAAGCTAGGGCTTGTTTTTGGGGGAGGGCTTATTTTTGGAAAAACAGATGATCTCCAGATGATTCTAGACTATACTATGCACACAGTCCAAAAAAAGCCCTAAAGGTCGGCACCTCCAAAAATGATCATTTCTAGGCCTCCATACTTTTCAGGGTGTGAGGGTCCCAATTATCCTTTGTTCTAATTGAAAACATAACTAATGGATGTGTGGCGTGCATGGCCAGAAAAAGAGACAGACAGAGGGGAGATTGTTTTGTTTAGAGTAGTTTCCCACCTTAACTGAGGCCACCTTGCCATTGGTGGATGGATCGTCACAGATTTGATGAAAAATGTACATTAAGGGCCACATGTATGAAAACTGTCTTGGTCTAAAACTCACTTTGTTGCCCATAGCAACCAATCAGAGCACCCCATTCATTTCATATAGTGCTTTGGAAAAATGAGAGGGGCGCTCTGATTGGTTCTTATGGGCAACAAAGTGAATTTTGGACCTAGACAGTTTTCATAAATGTGGCCCTAAGAGCTTTAGATTTTCAAATATATTACATGCAGCAGTAATGAACTTTGAAATAATTAAAGGAGTTGTCTCACTACATTGATCTACTTTATCTCAGTCCTGTTTTCTTGGTTTCATTTTGAATTCAGGGGCGTGTTTACTGCCTTCCACTAGGCTGCAGTAGAAGCCAGGTCTGTAGCTATAAGCAACCAGTGCTGGCAGCCTATCAGGATAGATCAAACAAGTCTGTAGCTATAGAGACCTGACGAGCTGATGCAGCCCATATAAGAGTGGAAATCTCAGAATACATAGAATACTGTTAGGCCATGTTCACACGGCTTAAAATGGGCCGTATTTCGGTCCGTAATTACGCGCCGATGTGCGCCAATTATGGGCCGAAAACGGCCCATTCATTACGGTAATTCACAGTTCTCATAGATAACTATGGATTACGTCTCCTCTCCCCGCCTGGCGAAGCCGCCGGGTGGGGAGATAATTGACATGTGAATTACTAGCGGCGTATACGCGCCGCTAGCAAAGACTGTCTATGGGCCGGCGAAGTGCCGGCCCCCCGCTCTGTCCCCCGCTCCCGCCCCGCCCCCGGTCACACGGCGGAATTGCGGGGCGTAATTACGCCCTGCAAATACACAGTGTGAACATAGCCTTAATGGACACACATTGCAAAGTGACTTGTTTTTGCAAGATCTTTAACATAAAAAGCAATCCTTGTAGGGAGACAACCCCTTTAAAATATTCAGTATTTATTTGTTTTGGCATCTGGAAAGTGCTGATTTGACTCTGTGTATACTATGTATACGTCATTGTAATGCAGTTTTATATTATTTTTATAATACCACCAAAACACGCCACTGAGACAAAGACACTTTAGTCACAGGATTTTTGTAGCAGATATCTGTAAAATCTGTTACATGGGCTCCTTTGATGAGGATTTAAGGGCAATTATCTTACAGCTAAAAGAACCAGAGTATGGGTGAATTCAAACTGTGCATGCATCCTGCTGAAAAAAAATCTGGGAGGAGCATTGTGAGCTACTTTCCATCAGCTTCTGTTAGCCAATTAGGCACACCAGTGGTGTTTCTTTGAGCAAAGCTTATTAGCTGGTAAGAGCTGTCAGAGTTGGCTTTCGTCACAATGTTTTATCCTAAATATAATTTTGAGCATGATGACAGGCACAGTATTCATCCAGCCAGGCTCTGGGCATTGTTGTGTGGAAATTCTTGGTTCCCATTAGTGTAGTACTTCATCAAGTGTCTTTATCTAAAGTTATATATTTGTCATATATTTTATACATTTTCATACCAACATTTTGCCTGTGTACACCATTAATAATATTACTACAATATCAACGTGTGCATTATTTTATCCTGGTGATTAGTATTTAGTGGGAAGATTGCAGCAATCACAACTGATTGGTGTTTAGTTTTGGTCTCCACACAAAACTTCTTTTTGACATCTTTTTCAGCTTAACAAAGGCTTGATAAGTAAAAGAACACAGCAGAGGACATTTCACATTTGCTTTCCTGCGGTGAGCTGACGTATTTTCATTTGTAAGACTGACATTTTTATTGATAAACGTGACTGTTTTTTTGGCCAAGTGCAAAACTGTAGTAAATCAATGCTTAATCAACCCCCAGGAAACATAGAAGCTGTTCAGACACATAGCTGCAGGTACAATACTATCTCCTGCTGTGATACGAATGAAAGAGACAAGAGTCTTTAGATAGAATTATTTAAATGTACAGGTGAAGGAAAGTTTAAGTGATATTTATACTTTTTAGTACTCTGTCACCATCATTTCTCATATAAATCCTTTGTTCATATCACTGTGTTGGGAGGTCCCTCGACACATATGTGCTTCCAGTTGAAGACTGCATAGTTTCCCATTCTATAGCCATAGCATGGGATATGTTACCTATACAACACCCTCCCCTCTCTATAACTCTACACCAGTGTTTCTCAACTCCAGTCCTCAAGTCCCACCAACAGGTCATGTTTTCAGGATCTCCCATAGAATGCACGGGCAATAATTAAATCACCTGTGCAGCATAATTAGATCACCTGTGCAATGCTAAGGAAATCCTGAAAACATGACCCGTTGGTGGGTCTTGAGGACTGGAGTTGAGAAACACTGCTCTACACAATGCTAGTATCTCTGAGCCAGGAGAGAACATTGGTATCAGCCCTGTTTCCTCCTGCAACCATCTTGTTTTGATCAGTTGGGGACTCTCGTTCAGGGACAACTACATCACAGTTCATAGCAGTATATTATATCCTTTTAGAGGGGTGCAACTGCTTTTCCTAACCTTGGAAAGCTCCAGTTACAACTGTCAATATAGATTGTCATGTTGCTGGAACTTAACAACATATATATTTGAAACAGGCCTTTGACAGATGCCATACAGTAGCATCCCTGATTAACCACTTAACAAATACCCACTGTCTTTTGACGGTGGGTTAATCATGTTCTCTTTCAGCAGTGATGCCAAAATACATTGCTGCCAACAGAGGGAATTTGGAGCTCCTAGTCCCGCAACTGCATTAGGAGCGAATCTATAGTTGACAGCACTGTTCTTAGAGCAGTATCACCATTTAACCCTTCAATTCTGTGGCATAATCAAAGGAGATTTCTCTGCTCCATCGGGTCACCGGTATTTCCAGTGCCCGATTGCGCCTGGGGAGTTTCTGTACAGTCATTCATGGGGACCTGGAGAAGCACCAGGGTTGTTGTCATTGTCAGCTAGCTGTCAGGGCACACTGTGTTTTGTCCTGACAGCAGGTTGTGTCATACTGATACAGAATGTAATGTATTAGCATACAGCAGTATGCTAACACATTAATAAGTGTAAAAAAGGTACAATAGTTATCGCTACATAGAATAAAAAACAAAAATACATTAAATAATATGGAAAAGAAATAAAATAAAAATAAATATTTTGTTAAAAAATGATTGTGCATACATTACACACAAAAAAACTACACATAACACATATTATGTATCCACACGACTGCAATAACCTGTAGAATTAATCTAACAGGTAATTTAGTGTGAAATTTGAATGTTGTAAAAAAAAATTAAAAAAAACAAATGCAGAAAACCTTTTTTTTAATGTTCATGCTGCAATTTTTTTTAAATTCCGCAGTAATTAAGATGTAAACTCAAATGACACCGCCTAAAAATACAACTTATCCTGCATAAAACAAGTGCTCATACAACTACATCATTAAAAAAAAAAAAAAAAAGTTAGAAATGTTAAAAAGGGTTAATCGAGACCCATTGTAAAAATAATATATGTACTAATAACAAAAAGTTAGGGATATATGGCCATTGGTTGAAGTTTTAGGATGAACATAATATTTTTTTTTAATTCTTTTAAATTAACTAAATGGGATCATTTCTTAACTTTGGAATGCACGTGTCCAATTGTTCAGTGTTTCAGTACTTTTTGCACAACATGCTGATCTCTAACAAGGAGCTTAATGGCAAATTTACAACAGGTGTTTGATCCCTGAATCACGTAATAAATAAAGGGGACCAATTTGAATTGGTATTTAAACAGCCCTCATCATGTTGTTCACATTTTGACATCATAAGACCAAGACAACACCTTACAATTGATCAACAGTACCTTGACATTGTGAGGCTTCAAGCAGGATGCTCTCAGATGGAAGTGGCCACTCAGTTTAGAGTGTCATCAGCAGGTTGGAACAGAGATACAGAGAGACTGGAAGAGTCACAGAACATATGGGGCCACGTAACTCCCCACTATTTACACTATACAGTGGATCATATGTGTTGGTTCATTTTTTAATTTGTCATACATATTTTGGCATACTTTGCAAAATTACTTGTTGGATGATTTATATTGTGCTTGGCCTCCATTGCTATTATTTTGTGGTCATTTTGTATATTGTCCCATATGCTTCCTATTATGTATATTCTTCTTTCCCATGCGTCCTTTCCAGCAGCACAATACGGGGTTAAGCTTACCCTGCATGCTGATAGGACACTGGAAGTTTTAATGAGGAGTATACTATATAATAGCCCCGAAAACTCCACCCATTGTGTTTTTTCTGTCCTAAGGGACGTAGGACATATGGGAGGTTAAGACAGTCTCCTGTAGATAAATATATTTCTATGTTATGTAGAGTCTTACCTTTATGTTATTGTGGGGAATATGATTGCTTCCCTTACTTACCTGCTACATGCTATATTTTAAATAGCTTATGCCTTTTTTAACCTAAAGTTTAATGTAAGACCATGTTCACACGGCTTAAAATAGACCGTATTTCGGTCCGTAATTATGCGCCGAAGTACGCAAATTACGGGCTGAAAACGGCCCATTCATTACGGTAATCCACAGTTCTCATAGAGAACTATGGACTACGTCTCCTCTACCTGCTCGGCGAATCCGCTGGGCGGGGAGAAAATTGACATTTCACTTTCTAGCAGCGTATACGCGCCGCTAGCAGTGTTTGTTTATGGGCCGGCGAGATGCCGGCCCCCGCTCCCTCCCCCACTCCCGCCCCGCCCCTGGCCACACGGCGGAACTGCGGGGCGTAATTACGCCCCGCAGTTAACCCGTGTGAACATAGCCTAAGTTGCTTCACATGAGTGTGTTTCTGACCTGCTGCATGCTGTGTTTTATATAGTTTATGCATTTGGAAACCTATAGTTTACTGCAAGTTTCCTCACATGTATGTGTTTTTGACCTCCTACATACTACGGATATTCTGAATAGCTTATGGCTTTGCAGTTTCATGCACTTGTAGTGTTCTCTGATCACTGCATGCTATGTTTTAATAACTTATGTCTTTGCAATCCAATAGTTTACTGCAGGTTGTTTCACATAATTGTGTTTTCTGACTGCACTGCAGGGCCATTTGTATCATACTCTGCTTAGGTGAAGCCAAAGTTTTTTGTTTTTTTTGCTGGTTTGCTCAGTCTCTCTGCTTCTAACTAGAACTCACTGGCTCTCCGGTGTTCAGGCTGCATTACATAGATATGTCATTCTGACCACAACTGCAGAGAGACTTTCCCTAATGATGACATCTATCCTGCCAGTGTGTACAAGGCAACGCACTATATTCATTGTGCCTTGCATGATGTCACAATATTATCTATATGATATAAATGTTGCCACATTGTCCTCTTGAGTCCTCCTCTGCTAACATCTTTAGTGACACCCCACAAGTTCATATGTGGGCAATCTGATTAAAGATATTTACAAGCATCATTAAATGGAGTGAAAAAGAGTTAAGTTGTACCTGAAGTTTTGCGCAAATAGTAGTTCCTCATCTAGATGTACTTCCAGCTGTATACATATGCCTCAGCTCATTCGGGCAATCTGCCTTTCTGGCATGGAGACTGCCTTTGGGATAGTCCAGACTCCACCTCAAGGGGGCCTAAGGGTTTTTAAGTGGAGGACTGCCCTACCGCTCTGGTAGAAATGCCTACTGAAGGGGGGGGGCAAGGATTTTCTAAGTGAAGCTCTCCCTCACAGCTCTCTGCACTGACACCAATTTAACTCCTGTACTAAATATGATAAGACTATGTTTCCCTGGATCAGAAGGAAATGAAAGTCTATGGCTCAAGCACCTGATGGAGGTGACAATAACCCAGCTGTCTAAAAGCACTGTACCACCAGTAGTACTAACCTCTATCATTCTATGGACAAAAGAGCTGGTGTGTCAATGGATGAAGCACCTACAGAGGAGATAATAGCTAAATTGTCCAAAAGCACTGTACAATCAGTAGTGATAATCTGTGGGATCCTATGGACAAGAGAGCTGATGTGCCATAAGAGTTACCAGGCTTCAACTGCCCTAATAGGCTCAGAAGAATTGGATGCAGAAGAGGACACCTGTACAGTACTTCATGATGTTATTTTCATGACATTATTCAAGCTTAAATACAGCTTCTCTTCTGTCATCTCATGAAGCAATAGCCTGAGTAACATATTTATAACCTGGAGGTTATTTGGCCCAGAGCTGAGATGAGCTATGAAGTGTGGGCCACAAAGAGGACTTCAGCTTCACCAGAGGGCTATGTTGATGAATCTCTGCTCCACAGATTGTACCCGCCCATTTGAGGCTAGACAGCAACTCGATGAAGCTATAATATGACTTGTCAAGCAAGAGAGTCATGTTGGTGATTTAAGCTAGCAGTGGTAGGAGAAGTACTTCACTCAATACTTCTGTACAGCATTCCTGGCCTTTAAGGGAACTGGATGTCCACCAGTTGGAATCAATTGATGAGATCTTTTTAGTGCTCCCAAGGGAAGCCAGAAAGCAACAAGACTAATGACAACAATAATAAGTCAGTGGTCATTCTGGGCTGAGTTTCCTACCCTGTGGAACACTGATGTTGCACAGCTTTGAAGTTCCGTGATGGACGGCATTAAGGAAGACTGGATGGAATTACTGTTTCTGATAAACAACTCCTGAAACGAAGTCACATCATCTGGGTTACTCTCAGACAAACATGTCTTAAAGCCCTTTTTCAGATCTATTGGTAGAGGCCTTCAAGGAGAATATCTACTCATACATTTCTCAGTAAACGCCTCCCTGACTGATAATCTGAAAAAAGTCTCCTCCTTTACAAATCCAAGGGATTCACCAAAGGCCAGAAAGTTTATTTTTAGGAGGCTACTTCAGTTGGAATTCCTTGCACAGTGTATAATGTTTCACAAGCGGCTAGACCATCACTGTTCCCTGTAATGAATGCCACAATGGAGGCAATTTTGTGGTTCAAGTTTATATAAAAGACCTCTGATGGAATTCCTGGTACAGAAGAGCAAGTCTGGCAAAATGGTAGACAATTGCTTTACCCTCTAACAAGTGCCACCATAAAGGTAGTTCTTTGCTTTATAGCACAACATTAGTGGACTTCCTGACACAATGGATCAGGTTTCCCACAGAGCAGAGTCTCTGCGCCCTGAAATGAGTGCAACCATAGAGGCAAGTCAATGGTTTTAAAGCTGGTAGGAATCTCCAATCAATAGCAGATCCTTCATACCAGTAACCTGAATCTATCTGACTACAGATGCATCCTACTGCTCAAGACCTCTAGTTTCCATGAGAAAGCGAGCTTTCCTCCAATGTAAAGGAGCTCAAGGTGGTAAGTTTGCACTTCTTATTGCTGCCTAGGCTGCAAGGGAGATCTGTAAAAATCTGTGCGGACAACAGAACAGCAGCAGCTTACAAAAATAAACAGGAAGGAAACAGGTCCCTCATCCTTATGGAAGAAGCTTATCAGATCTTCTCCTTCATGGAAAAGCATCTGCATCTCCTCACCACTGTACATATTCCAGAAAGTCTAAAAATCTTGGCAGACAAGCTGAGAAGAGGCATAACCGTACTGGGCGAATGGTCTCTCAGTCAAGACATATTCACCCAAAATTGGGGAACTACAGTAGAAGACCTTGTGGCAACAAACAAATGCCAAGGTATCAGTTTTCTTTCCCTGTATAAGGTATACAAACCACTGTTGGGGGATGTCCTAAAATGGGATTTCCGGCTGGTTTACTTTACATCTTCCCTCATCTTGCCATAGTTCAAAGAGCCTTGACCAAAGCAACCCTCGATCATGCAGATCTTGAGGATGAGACAAGGGAATTACTGAGTTCTCCTAATGAGGCACAACCTGCTTTCACAGAGCAGCCAGAAGAATCTCAAGTTTACTGCATGGAAGCTGACCAAACCCCATTAACGTTCACAGAATCTGAATCTTCAGGTACAAAATTATGTTACCACACATGCACAAGTGGGCCAATCCTACAGCTCACTGATGCACAAATAGGTGTGACTGTGCATCCTACTGCCAATCCACAGCTACATGATGCACGAATGGATGTCACCATGCATCCTAGAGTGTCAATCCACAGCTCACTGATGCATGAATGGTTGTGACTGTGCATCCTAGAGTGCCAATCTCACAGCTCACTGACACACAGCGGATGTGACCCGGCATTCAAGATTGCCAATCCACAGCTCACTGATGCACAAATGGGTGTAACTGTGCACCCTAGTGTGCCAATCCGACAGCTCCTGAAGAGTCTCAGATTTGTAGCATGGAAGCTGAAACACCTTATTAACATCTTCAGGCGCAAAATGGTGTTACCACACATACACAAGTCGGCCTATATGATGGGTCCTATGCACAAATGGGTGTGACTGAGCATTCTAGTGTTAATCTCACAGCTCAGCAACACAGAGCTAGAGGTTGACGCTTCACTGCTGAGGTCTCAAGGTCTTTCAGATAGACTAACAGAGACTTTTATTCACTCCAGAAGCTCCACAACTAACAGAGCATATGCAAGAATAAAAACTTTATTCGTGGCTGAGTGCTCTCCTAAAGGATGTTCTCAAACTCCTTCTATGACAACCCTATTTAGGTTCCTTCAACAAGGGTATGACAAGACATAAGACTTTCAACTCAGAGGGTACAGAAAGTGCCCTTATCTGCCTTTATTGGAGTGCACTTTAAAATACATCCCTCAGTGAAGAAATTCTTTAGAGCAACATCCAGGCTGAGAACTAGGATCATGCACCAGTGTCAGCATGGGATCTACCCTTGGTCCTAAGGAAGCTTGTTGAGCATCCCTGTGAGTCCTTGGAGGAATCTTGCATCCAATATTTATCCTGAAGACAACCTTCCTTTTGTCCACAACCTCCGCTGAACTTATTGGAGAGCTACAGGCTTATGATCAGCTGATCCCTATAGTGTATTCCTTCAAGACAAGGTGACCCCTGTTTTCTCCCAAGCTGCAGTCCTCAAGTTCCTTTGCAGACTAACATCAACCAGAGCATTAGCATGCCAGCTTTTGAAGAGTCTTCTACTCTACAAGAGGATTTTCACCAACTCAATATGGTGAGATGCCTAGGGACAGATCTAGAAAGGACTGCCCCTTTTAGAAAAGAGGGAGACTTGCTTACCTCATTCAGTGGTGCAAAGCAGGGACTAAAAGTTCCCAAATACACTATTCTGGATCAGAGATATCATAGCCTACGTTTACTGTAACGGCTGGAGTAGTAGATCCTCTGGACCACCTCAGGCGATGGTAACGGCCGCGCCAGGGAGCGGGGTCTAAGTAGGTCCCGGTTTTCACCAGAGCCCGCAGCAAAGCGGGATGGACTTGCTGCGACAGGAGTCCTGCCAGGTCGCTACCCCTAGCGCGACTAGCTTGCGGTGGCAGCTGAGGTGCAGCGAGGTACCGAATTGTAACACCAAACTCGTAGTCGTGGACGGGCAAACAGGTCAGGGCAGGCGGCAAAGGTTCATGGTCAAGAGACGTAGGCGATGGGTCAGCAACGTAGAAGACACTAGGATGCACTCAGGAAACGCTTTCTCTAAAGGCAAAGGCACAATAGATCCGGCGAGGAAGTGCCGGAGGCGAAACCAATATATAGGACCAGCGACCGGCAATTAACCAATTACTGGCACGTTGGCCCTTTAAATCTGGAAGAGCTGCCGCGCGCGCCCTAAGGAACGGGAACGCGTGCAGCAGCCAGCAGCGAGCCGCACGTGTACGGGAGCGTGGCAGGGTGAGTGGAGACTTCCAGGGAAGTGAGTGCGTCCGCGGCCCGGCATGCGGACCGCGGCACCACTCGTCCCTGGTGCGGGGGACGCCGAGGGGACACGGGTGCGCCTGCAGCCCCCCCTGTGGGCTGCGGGACCACCCGTGACACTCACCAGGGATCTTTCAACTTCTCCAGCTGAGAGAGCTGGTTTTAATACTGTAGATCAGATGTGCTTGTCACATCACCATATTGTGCTGCTGGAAAGAACGAAAAGGAAGCCGAAGCTTTAGGGCGGCATGTATGAACGGGGCTGTGCCAGATTTTTTCAGTCTTTTCAGCCCGATATCAGGCGCAGAACCGTTCGCTACAATATTAAATGGCCCACATACCATTATCAGGCACATTACATATATGTATTAATGTTAAAACAATAACTGCAGTTAATGCAGATACATTTTTACAAATGGACAGTATAATAAGGCAATATGTGAAGGCACCATAGAGCGACAAGTGTTATCACTTAAAGGGTTGTTGTCTCGCTACAAAGAATAGCTTAAAAAATGTAGGGAACACTAAATGAAGACATTTCCCAAATATATTGCTTTGTCCATCTTATTTTGTTAAGATGCTACAAGTAATATTATCACCTCCCTGGCTGTTTCAGTTCCCTTAGTGACCGACCTGTATACAGCTTTTCCCCTTCTGTTTGTTCTATGTGATAGCAGATGGTGACATCATCACACAGGTCGCTGCAGCTCTGTGCTGCTGGCAGTAAAAAGCTTGTTTTTATCTAAGTAAACAGCACAATTCAGGCTTTTGTTTGAATCAGATAAAACCTCCTGTTTAGCTTTCAGAGAGCTTCTAAGCTTCTAAACTAATTAGCAATTGAAAACACAGAGCTGAATACAGAGTGACTGCACTGTGCTTGTAATGTTACATTATTTCATTCATAGATCTCTGAAACTCTGTAGGGAGACAACACCTTTAAGGCTGGGTTCATAGTTTGAGATTTATTTGTGCTTGAGATGTGTTCAAAAAAAGCGTTCGAAATGCACATAGCAAAAATGCACACATTTTTATTAATAACCTAAATTTGTAACACCAATGTAAAATCCTTATCAAGTTTAGCAAAGATTTCACCTAGGTGCTACAAATTAGAATTTTTAATAAAAATAAGTGTGTGTTTAAAAATCACATACAGATTTACATTATGATTTTGATGTATTTTTTGAATACACTTTGACAGCAGAAGAAAAACATAACATCTAAACTGAGTCATAGTTTGGCCTTTACTTCACATGACAAAATCTGTTCTACTTGAAACCTGTCAGGTGGTCTATGCTTCCCTGTTTGTTTACCTTTAACTACACCTGCAGGCCCTGTTTCTTCACCTGTGTCTACACCTGCTGATCCTGCTTCTTCAGCTGTGTCTACACCTGCTGATCCTGCTTCTTCAGCTGTGTCTTCACCTGCTGATCCTGCTTCTTCACTTGTCCTTCACCTGCTGATCCTGCTTCTTCCATTCCTGTGTCTTCACCTGCTGATCCTGCTTCTTCACCTGTGTATTCACCTGCTGATCCTGCTTCTTCACCTGTGTATTCACCTGCTGATCCTGCTTCTTCACCTGTGTCTTCACCTGCTGATTCTGCTTCTTTAGCTGTCTTCATCTGCTGATCCTGCTTCTTCACCTGTGTCTACACCTGCTGATCCTGCTTCTTCACCTGTGTATTCACCTGCTGATCCTGCTTCTTCACCTGTGTCTTCACCTGCTGATACTGCTTCTTCACCTGTGTATTCACCTGCAGGTCCTGCTTCTTTAGCTGTGTCTTCACCTGCTGATCCTGCTTCTTTAGCTGTGTCTTCACCTGCTGATCCTGATTCTTCAGCTGTGTCTTCACCTGCTGATCCTGCTTCTTTAACTGTCTTCATCTGCTGATCCTGCTTCTTCACCTGTGTCTTCACCTGCTTCTTTAGCTGTGTCTTCACCTGCTGATCCTGCTTCTTCAACTGTGTCTTCACCTGCTGATCCTGCTTCATCACCTGTGTCTTCACCTGCTGAGCCTGCTTCTTTAGCTGTGTCTACACCTGCTGATCCTGCTTCTTCACCTGTGTCTTCACCTGCTGATCCTGCTTCTTCACCTGTGTCTTCACCTGCTGATCCTGCTTCTTTAGCTGTGTCTTCACCTGCTGAGCCTGCTTCTTTAGCTGTGTCTTCACCTGCTGATCCTGCTTCTTTAGCTGTGTCTTCACCTGCTGATCCTGCTTCTTCACCTGTGTCTTCACCTGCTGATCCTGCTTCTTTAGCTGTGTCTTCACCTGCTGATCCTGCTTCTTCACCTGTGTCTTCACCTGCTGATCCTGCTTCTTTAGCTGTCTTCACCTGCTGATCCTGCTTCTTTAGCTGTGTCTTCACCTGCTGATCCTGTTTTCTTTAGCTGTGTCTTCACCTGCTGATCCTGCTTCTTCACCTGTGTCTTCACCTGCTGATCCTGCTTCTTTAGCTGTCTTCACCTGCTGATCCTGCTTCTTTAGCTGTGTCTTCACCTGCTGATCCTGCTTCTTTAGCTGTGTCTTCACCTGCTGATCCTGCTTCTTTAACTGTGTCTTCACCCGCTGATGCTGTTTCTTCACCCATGGCTCCACCTGCTGATCCTGCTTCTTCACCTGTGTCTTCACCTGCTGATCCTGCTTCTTTAGCTGTGTCTTCACCTGCAGATCCTGCTTCTTCACCTGTGTCTTCAACTGCTGATCCTGCTTCTTTAGCTGTCTTCATCTGCTGATCCTGCTTCTTCAGCTGTGTCTACACCTGCTGATCCTGCTTCTTCACCTGTGTATTCACCTGCTGATCCTGCTTCTTCACCTGTGTCTTCACCTGCTGATCCTGCTTCTTCACCTGTGTCTTCACCTGCAGGTCCTGCTTCTTTAGCTGTGTCTTCACCTGCTGATCCTGCTTCTTTAGCTGTGTCTTCACCTGCTGATCCTGCTTCTTTAGCTGTGTCTTCACCTGCTGATCCTGCTTCTTCACCTGTGTCTTCACCTGCTGATCCTGCTTCTTTAGCTGTCTTCATCTTCTGATCCTGCTTCTTCACCTGTGTCTTCACCTGCTGATCCTGCTTCTTTAGCTGTGTCTTCACCTGCTGATCCTGATTCTTCAGCTGTCTTTACCTGCTGATCCTGCTTCTTTAACTGTCTTCATCTGCTGATCCTGCTTCTTCACCTGTGTCTTCACCTGCTGACCCTGCTTCTTTAGCTGTGTCTTCACCTGCTGATCCTGTTTCTTCACCTGTGTCTTCACCTGCTAGGCCTGCTTCTTTAGCTGTGTCTACACCTGCTGATCCTGCTTCTTCACCTGTGTCTTCACCTGCTGATCCTGCTTCTTCACCTGTGTCTTCACCTGCTGAGCCTGCTTCTTTAGCTGTGTCTTAACCTGCTGAGCCTGCTTCTTTAGCTGTGTCTTCACCTGCTGATCCTGTTTCTTCACCTGTGTCTTCACCTGCTGATCCTGCTTCTTTAGCTGTCTTCACCTGCTGATCCTGCTTCTTTAGCTGTGTCTTCACCTGCTGATCCTGCTTCTTTAGCTGTGTCTTTACCTGCTGATCCTGCTTCTTCACCTGTGTCTACACCTGCTGATCCTGCTTCTTTAGCTGTCTTCACCTGCTGATCCTGCTTCTTTAGCTGTGTTTTCACCTGCTGATCCTGCTTCTTTAGCTGTGTCTTCACCTGCTGATCCTGCTTCTTTAACTGTGTCTTCACCCGCTGATGCTGTTTCTTCACCCATGGCTCCACCTGCTGATCCTGCTTCTTCACCTGTGTCTTCACCTGCTGATCCTGCTTCTTTAGCTGTGTCTTCACCCGCTGATGCTGTTTCTTCACCCATGGCTCCAACTGCTGATCCTGTTTCTTTGCCTGTGTCTATACCTGTTAATATAGTTTTCTCCTGTGTCTACAGCTGCTGATCCTGTATGTATATCTGAGTCTTCACCTATTGGTTTGTGTCCACACTCCAGTACTACTCTGGTTTCCATGCTCTAGTCATCTTCTTGTCTGCTCAAATGTTGTCTTACATGTTTCTCATCCATTGGGTGTCAGTCCCGTTATTTCTGTTTCATGCTGTTGGCTCATTAAAGTATGATAACACAGCGTGTTCAATACATTTTTGGACATGTTTTTAGAAGTGTTTTGGACCCTAAACTGACCCAACACACATCTAACAATGTGGAGTGTGATTACATTGCTTTCAATGTAAAACACGCATCAGCGTTCAGATGATACATGTTTTACATGCGTCTTTGTAATGCATCTTTCCCATCCATCATGTTAATTCTGGATTCGTTTGACGCAGCAGGCAGCCTATTTAAAACTATAGGGTGCGTTTCTGCTGCAGCAAAAATGCATCCAAACATGCACCTGCATGTTGGATGCCTTTTGGACGCGTCTTATGCAGAGCTTTTGAATGCATAAAACGTATCCATGTACGTATTGAACACGCCGTGTGGACATATCCTTAGACTCTGTACCCTGTCTGGGCAGTGACAAATTGATTGCTGCCTAAAGAATCCACATGAACATTTAAAGATGTTTCATGATATGAACTATTATGGTATTTTATTGTCTCTTCAATGGTTTTATGGGAAGGTTATGTCCGCGTTTTGTGGATTCGTCCATCCCCCTTAACCATTGACTAGCACACCTTCCACCTGAGTTTTTCTGAATGCCAGTTATGTCAAAATCTGTTTGGCTGAAAATCTGCTCAGTGTAGACTACTGGGCGGCTTTTCTATTAAATGGGGATGGTTGCTTGACAGTTTTCAGACGGTTTGCAAATCCGCAATCCGTCTGAAAATCCGATGAAAAAACCCTGCCGTGTGGACTTAGCCTTACTTGCTTTTGTTTTGTCTTTTGCTTCAGTAGACATTGTTGAAATGTTACATCAGTGATGCATACAGGCAGCATTACTTTATATATTCTAATAAACTTTATGCACAATGTTTGCTTCTTTGTCCTAATGCTTTTCAGGTTTCTGGGACTTCATGCATTTATGTATTCATTTCTTTAGCATATGTTGTTCATATTTATGAAGTACTTAATGGCATTTCCTTAAGGATAGCACCTCACTCTCCTCTTATTCTTTATTGCTTTAATACATTTCCCGTCACTTGCTTGGTCTACTAAGTGTAAATTTGACTTCATGCAATAGCCCAGATGCCGAATGTAGTTCCCAGAAGGCATTGGAGAAGTGGTTGTCTGACTAATTGCAGCTGAAGCTAAGTGCATTTTTATATTAGAAGACACTGTTAAAGTATGATGATACACAATATAATGGTGTATATGCAGTGAGATAATGTTGACCTTTCTGTTCTTATCCTTAATGAAAATGTATATTTTCTAGCATCTCTGGGAAAAATGTCATGACGATCTCCGATGAATGAACCAAGGCTAAACATCAGGCAGAGGCAGCAGAGATGAGCTGGTAATAAGCGGGGGACTGCTGCTGTTATAGGAACTGCATGTGCAGTCCCTATTTCATGCCCACATGTGCACATCATATATATAGGAAGAGGCTTACTGAACCTGTGGGCCTAACTCACACAGATGGATTTAAAGAGCACAGAATAATATCAGGTCTATTGTGCAGTAACTTCCCTTATACTACTTGTATTGTCTCAGCAAAAGTTTAGGAATACCCGTCTGTATAGACAAAAGGGATATTTAAGCAAATTTTCTTTTTAATAAAATTATATTAAGCCTTTCACTGACAATTTTCAATTTAGTCAATCATAGATACTTTATTGTCGTAGATGCCTCCAAGCAACGTTAAATCAAAGGTTAATGTTTTGTAGAAAATACATAGAAATCATGTTGGTGGCTGAAATTCTGACCCAAGTAGCAATTTAGTCTATAACTTTCAAGATATGCAGATTTCATACACAGCAACTATGCCCTTCGGTAACGCAGAGATTATACACATTAAAGAACAGGTTTTCCTCACACTGTAAATATTTCCTGAAAGCAGGAAAGCTGAAAAATGTAATAGTTTTGAGGAAAAAATGCTTATAATTTCATGTTTGTGACTAAAATTGTTATACAAGAGAAGACAAGCAGAACACACACTATATAGTTGCAATGTTTGCATAACAAAGTCTACCTGATGGTGGAGGTGAATCTGAAGATTGCAAAAAGATTTTGTGGATAGTCTGGTTCAAGGTGCATTGTCTAAGGACATATGGATAGCAATAAGAATCCACAAGGAAGCTGTGGGTCAGAACAATTATGTGAACACCAAACATGTATAGGTTTTTTATGTTTCACTTCTTTTACACAATAAAAACACTTAAAAAAACCTCAGACGACATGTATGAAACCTGGTGCTGACACGCCAGTTTTAAATTGCTTTAGAGCAGTGTTTCTCAACTCCTGACCTCAAGTCCCACCAACAGGTCATGTTTTCAGGATCTCCCACAGAATGCACTGACCATAATTAAATCACCTGTACAGCATAATGAACTCACCTGTGCACTGCTAAGGAAAGCCAGAAAATATGACCTGTTGGTGGTTCCTGAGGACTGGAGTTGAGAAACACAGCTGTAGAGAATGTAGAAGGCACCAATATGTATGAAAGTGTCTCATGGCACTTTATGTATCTGTCCCGTTGTACGGAAACATTTGTCTCAGTGTCATACCAGTGTAAAATTGTTGTGGATTTGTACAACAGTTGTGCACCAAACTTTAGAGCAATTGTACAAATCTGGCATGACACACCCGCGCAAACCTGCCGCATTCAAAAGTGCCGTATCTGGTGCAGAATGAGCCAAGCTTGGACGTATGACTGCTCATACATCTATAGAACAGAGCTATGACAGGTTTTTGGCTGCAAAGCACGACTAAAACTGGGGCGGCCCGTTCATACATGTCGCCCCTTGTTTTTAAATCACCATATACTGACACCCATGTTTTTTTGTTTTTTTTTAGTTCTGTAGAAGTATCCATCTGTATTCTTGTTTTATGTGGGAAAATATGTAGTTTTTTGGGATGCATAGGACTATGCAAATTAAAATTAATTAATTTTCATTATTAGGGTGGTGGTAAGATGGGCACAAAATCAATCTTGATATTGTTTTTCATATTTTTTCTTACAGTGGTTTCAATGCAGCTGCAAAAGCATGTCAAATTAATGAGTGTACTTTTTTTTCTTGGTTACCACTTTTTCAAAATAAAATCAATGTTAATGAAAAGTTTTTTCTTATTGTATTTTTTTTTTTGTTTTGCTAGGGAACGTTACATTGCAATCCTTTGATTGCTCATATAATGCTTTGGTATATGAGGTATACCAAAGCATTATTGCCTGTCAACCTATTAGGCCACACATTTGGCACTGCCTAATAGGTATGTAAAGTCAATGCACGGCACTTAGCGGTCATATTTGTGGGGTGCTGATGGGTGACAAAGTGAGCATCCAAGGGTTTAAAGGGTTGTGATCTCAGTTATCTCAGTCCTGGCCATTATGTACAGCAGAAGCTTGGCCGTCAGTTAGAGCCGGGTTTCCCTAGTGAACTTGTGGCCACAGAAGTTGTGCCCTCACGATCATAATTATTTACTTGTACATTGTTTTGCAGCAACAGGCCAATGCAACTAAAATATAATTATGTGATAAAGCTCTAAGGGTTTATAATACACACTGCACCTCTTAAAATCAATTATATTACACATTGCGCCCCCTGAAATTAATTATAGTATACTGTGTATAATTCCTGTATATGCTGTATATATACTGTATAATTTCTGTAATGAATTATAATATACACTGCAATGCAATAATTATATTACACACTATACCCCCTGAAATTATTTATATTACACATCGTATCCCCTGAAATTCATTAAAAAATATGCTGTCCCTGTCCTTGTCCGTAAATACATCACCAACTGAGCCTAAAATAATGAACAAGTAGCTTAGAATGGCTACCTGTGGGAAATCCGGACGTATTTACGGTCGTATTTACAACCGTAAATACGTCCTGATTTCCCATTGGTAGCCATTCTAAGCTACTTGATCATTATTTTAGGCACAGTTGGTGATGTACTTACGGACGTAAATACGTCTGTAAATACGTCCAGAACTAAGCCCTGGGAACATAGAAATCCTGCTTGAAGAACCACAGGTCCCAGCCAGACCTGTGCTGTGCTGGCTCTTGCTGGACATACAAAACAGAATAAAATGTGAAAGAAGAACAATTACATCTTCATTTTTGAATAAAACAATAGACCACAATTAACATCTGTACAAATACATCTTCAATTTTTTAAGAAAACAATAGACAAAAATTAACATCTCTACAACATCTGCATTGGCTTATTGAATGTAAAATTTGTTAAATTCTCTCCCTTTTTTTAAGACCTGTTCTAACTCTTCTTTCTTTCTTTGGAGAGCTTATATATATTTGCTTTGATTTTAAATGATCAACTTTTTCTATACATTGCAATGTATTTGATTCAACTTTGATTTTTCACTTTATTCATTCATTAGAAAGACAACTCTTTTTGCAGTTCACTAACATGTTTAATGCTTTTTCGCTGATTTCCAGCCTGTCTCGAATTGCAATACATGTTAGGCGCAGTCCTTCTGCGCCTAAGTTCCGCACTGCGCCTCACACACTGGCAAGACGCAGGGAACTTTACACCACATGTATGAGCGCACCTCGGGCGCCGACATAAATGAGGCGCAGCTTTCACTAAAAATCCCGTGAAAACGGGCGCTCCAACGCGCTGATCTTCATACATGTGTTATACATATTTGTTAGTAAATTACACTTGTAGTCAGTGGTGCGATGGCCGCCATATTAATCCATATAACATTTAAATATTCTTATTGCAGTCCGTGCGTCTGTTTGGCGGAGAGAGCTCAATTGTACGCATATTGTGTTATAAATATTTGATAGTAATTACGCCTGTAGTCAGTGGTGCGAAGGCCGCCATATCAATCCATATATATTTTTAATACTTCTATTTCACTCAGTGCATCTCAGTTTGGCGCTAATTGTGCATTTGTATGATAGTTTGTTGAAAACTGTCAACTGCTAGTCCTACTGGGCAGTTGTAAATCTCAGGGACTGAAGAAAGAACACTGTTGATTTTGTGTTACGGTTATTCCACCAGACTGCCTTTCACAGATATTTGATAGAAACAATTCTGTTTCTAATCCTAGTTGGCTGTTGGAAATTAGAGGGATTTAAGAATAGCTGTGATTTGTCGTCTTTCAATAAGAGACTGTCAAAAACTCATACCTTTTAAATTTTTATATTTCTGAACATGGAGCAAACTAAAGGTGGTAAGCGAGCAAAGAGGGGTGTAGGACATGCAGGCAGAGGTACAAGAGAAGGTGCTCCTTCCAGTGCTGGTGACAACACGCAAGCCAGCGGATCGTCGGTTGCAGGACCATTAGGCCTGTCATTGATGGGTCGGTGCCCTGTGAATCTCAGTATTGAACAGCGTCGCCAATCTGTTCTTCAGTAGTTAATGCAACCTGCATCCAGCAGTCTTACCTTCTCGTCCTCCCAGTCACGGCCACAAATGTTGTCATCATCATCGTCAGCATCCGTCCAACATGAAGCGAAGGCAGCCCAAATGTCAACTCATGTACTCACCACTGTGGATAATCTATTTTCTGAAGACCTGTTTGATGACAAAATGCGGTTGGGGTCAGAAGGCATTTCAAAAGATCAAGAGGCTACAGAGGATGATTTTGTCTGCTCTGACATCCAATCGCTGATGCCATCAGAGGAGGAGAAGGAAGCCGGTCAATCGGCAAAAAACCCGGGCGGTCGCCAGGGTCTTGCAGTGCCTGTTGCTTGTAGCCCGCAGCTCCAGGATGCAGAATGTCAGGACAAGGAAGTCACATGTGTTGATGATGATGATGACATTGCAGATCCAATGTGGTCTTTTCAGCAGAATTTGATTCCGAGCGCTTCATCACTAGACGAGGAGGAAGACGATGGGGTAGTGTCAGTATGGTTCCCGCCTCAAAAAGGGTGAGGGCGGTCGCACAAGTCCGCTGAGATTATTCCAGCAGCCATGATCAGCGGAAACACCGCTCCTCGCTTATCGCCGTCGAAAAGGTCCAGGACCTCTCAAGCCTGGGCCTTTTTTGATCAAGCCTCTGATTTACCCAGCGATGTCGCTATTGCCATAAATGCATCAGTAGAGGGAAGAATCTTAGGTGTTTAACCACCACCAACATGTCTAGTCACATGCAGCGAATGCATGAGTTGAAATGGAGGGAACACTTGGTCAAAAAATGTCAAGTTCAACTAAAATGGTGTTTTTATAAAAAAAATTTTTATTTTATTAAATTCCTCACTATATTTCATGGTACAGACTGTTATTCCTGTTTTCTTACATTCTTTTCCTTTTGTTAATTTAAGTACAGGCAGTCCCCGGGTTACAAACGGGATAGGGACTGTAGGTTTGTTCTTAAGTTGAATTTGTATGTAAGTCAGAACAGGTACATTTATTAAATTGAACTCCATCAAAATGGTTTTTTTTTGTTTGTTTTGGATAGTGCAGCGAACAGTTTTTACATTTGTTTTGCTATTTGTGCCCCTGTTTAGAAGATTTCACCTCAATTTCTGTTTCTCATGTGCTGCTGTGGCATGCTGCCACTTGGTTATTATGGGGCGTGACTCAGTATGTGATGTCAGCACGCCCAACCATGCCCCAAAAGTCTCCGTTTGTAACTAGGGGACGGATGTAAGTCGAAACGATGTAAGTCGGGGACTGCCTGTAGATCCTTTGGTGTTTTATTATGCATTTTCTCTTTAGCTATATATAGGTGTTTTTTATTATAACCTCTTTTTCTCAATCTTTTATCAATGATCTCAATTTCTTTACTGTAATCTATTTTCCGTGTACAAGCTCTTCGGGCTCTATAGTATTCCCCTGTGGGTATGGCATTAATGGTGTGTTATGGGTGGCAACTGTTTGCCCTCAGTATGGAATTTCCACTTGTTGGTTTTCTGTATAATGTGGTATATACCTTCTCTTCTGTTTCATTTCCTATTAGTGATATAGCCAAAAAGGAAATTATGTTTTTTTCTACCAAATATGTGAATTTTAAATTGATAGTATTATTGTTAATGTAGGCTACAAAGTCTGGTATGGACGCCACACCACCCCCCAAACTATGAGGAGGTCATCTATGTAGCGCCCATACCAGACTATAGACTCTGAAAATACTTTCCTGCTCCCACCACGCCATAAAAAGATTGGTCAATGATGGTGAGGCCGTAGCCCCCATAGGTGCTCCTATCAATTGTAGAAAAAAAGGATCCATCAAATTCCCAAAAATTCCTGTTACATCATAATTTTTTGAAATTGATGGATGGTGGTTGAAAGACTCCTTTTTCTGGCACTTTTTAATCTGTGGGTCAGACAGGTTTAAGGGTCATGGACAGGGATAGTCAATGTCCAGTTCAACTAAAATGATGGTTCAAATAATACTGCCTTCTAGCACTTTTTAATTTGTGGGTTATGCAGATTTATGGGTCACGCTGTGGTACAGGGATGGTGAATAGTCTGTGACTTTTTTTCTCTGACTCTTGTTGCCTAATTGTCTTTCCTAAGATGTAGCACGCATCCAGTTTACTGTTGTGGATGTTAATTCCAGCTTCTCCTCCCCTGTTTGGGTGTAAGAATGAAGCTGTTATTCCTCTCCCATAGACTTTAATGGTCATCGGCAATTATCTATTATCGGATATCGGATATCGGCATGATAATTGACGATATCGACTACCGATCCGATAACGATAGTTGACACAATCACTAGCTCATCACTAGTCATGACATATGTTAATGCACCTAGAATACACCAAAGTTTGATGCGAAACTGTCACACAAAGTTTTCTGCATTATGCTCTATGCACCATACAAATTTGGCACATTACACTGTATGCACCAAAATGTTTGGCGCATAACACTTTCATTCATACACTCCCTATACCTATTTAGAACTGGTGTCTTGGTGCCAAGTATAAAAATGGCGCATGCGAATTCATAGATGTCACCTTTTATCCCCAGAGTTTAATTATACTTCACATTGTCTCCTGACGGTCTATTGTACATGCACATTCCAATATCAGTAGCACACTATCAACTAAAGAAACTATCAAAGGGGACATATGAATTTTTTGAAAAAGCATTTCTGCTACCTAGGATACATGAAAAAATTTTGAGGTTCTTAGTTCACATTTTTGATCAAAACTGCTTAAGCCACCTCCGAAACGTCAACGGGACCTCAAATGCAGGTGGGTCCTACACTATTGTTACTTCTCTTTTGGGTCATGTTAAGACCTCCATACTTCAGGGAGTGAAGGTACCAGCTTCTAAGTACACGCCAGTGTACACCTATGCTCATTTTTTTCAAAAATGTTTTTTGATGTGCAAAACCATATATTGTTTCTTTCTGGTCTATTGTACAGTGATAGAAGCATCAAGTAATTAGTTTCAGAATGAAAACTCACAGTAAGCATTAATGGCCTGTCCTGGTTTCAAAAGTGGTCAGTGTTATATCACTTTTAAAGTACATACTGTATATTATCAGTATGTTCAAATAAACAACTGAATAAATGTGTCCTCACATCTGTACACAGATTTTTGTCCCTTAAATGAATCCTTTTTCTTGTGTGGGACTCCCAAACTAATTACAATATTTGGAATACACACGCTTAAAGGGGTTTTCCATCATTTGGGCAAAAAAACAGTAAAAAAGAGGGATGCATGGTTATTACACACAGAGCAACAGTATAACATTAATTCTACATCCAAAGTGGGTATAATTATTCATATATAAATATTCATTCTGTTGTTCCCTAAGTGCTCCTCCTCAGCGCAGCCAAGTGTGGGGTTGGCTTCAGCAGCTAATATGTATCGCAGACTACAATTCCCATCATGCATTACTGCCATCTATTCTAGATTGACCTCCTTCATTTTATTTCCCTGGCTACTGAAGAACAAGTCTCCACTCTTCTAGGTGCTCCTCTTTTGAATATTGTGTACGCCCACTGCTGAGCCACTCACATTAGTTCCTAGTTACATCCGCTAACAGAGGCGTAACTTTAAGCTTCTGGGCCTTAGTGCAAAAAGTTAAATGGGCCCCCCAGCTACCATGTGCAATTGACAATGCTACTGTCTCCCTATGTGGCAGAAGGGCTTTTGGGCCCCCTCTGGCTGCTACCGCTGCACCCTCTGTAACTATGCCCATGTCCCCTAACATGCTGTGCTCCTTTCGAGACATATAGCTCACCTTCCTAGTGCTGGAACTGAGCATGCCTGACCAAAAGGTAAAACTGAGCTACAGGTCATATTCCTTGCCAACAGGTAATTAAAATCAGATTTAAAGCCAGTAATTGATGGGTGATTAAATGAGAGACTTCTGAAAATATTTAATTAATGTATATTGAGGATTTTTTACTTGTACACAACACTTTCAATAGAAGTCAAGTTTTGCAGACTGAAATAACCCCTCTAAGCCTTATGCACATGGCACAACAGAAGTATAGTGGGGCCCCTATATATGAATGGGTTTAAATACAGTACTGTCAAAATTTTCAGGCAGGTGTAGAAAAAATTCTACAAAGTAAGAATGTTGTGAAAATAGAAATGATAATAGTTTATTTTCATCAATTATCAAAATGCAAAGTGAATGAACAAAAAAGAAATCAAAATCAAATGAATATATTGCTTTCAAATAGGAAGTTAGCATATGGCTCCCACAGAGCCCTGATCTCAACACTGCGTTTGTCTGGAATAATATGGAGAGACAAAAGGATTTAAGTAAGCCTACATTCAGAGAGATCTGGGGTTAGTTCTCCAAGATGTTTGGAATGACCTCCCTGCCAAGTTCCTTCAAACACTATGTACAGGTATATCTAGAAGAACTCATGCTGTTTTGATTATAAATGGTGGTCACACCAAATATTGATCTAATTTGGATTTCTCTTTTGTTCATTCAATTTGCATTTTGTTAATTGATAAATACAGACCAATAACACTTCTATTTTTGAATGCACACTGCATTTTTGCCTAAATCTTCTGAAGAACATTGTATAACTCGTAGGATATATAGAGCCATTATGGTTTTGTGCAGAAACCATATATGTTGTATCGAAAGTGGAATATGATTCTAAGGCTATATTTACACAGCGTCTTTCAGGACGTACTTTGGGTCATAATTGCGCTGAAATGCGTCCCGAAATACATACTGTAATTACGGTAATCATAGCTCTCTATGAGAGCTACAATTACCTATCGTCTTCCCTGCAGCGTATTAAATGCCAGCAGAAAGAAGTGACATGGGGATAATGAAAGTGAATGGGGCTGGCCGGGGGCTGCTACCCTGCGCTTTAGAAGAACGCGCTAATCAGAAGAACTCACGGCGTATTGCGGCGCGCACAGGTACATGCCGCAAGACGCCGTGTGAACCTAGGCTAGGTTCACACGGCTTAAATGCAGGGCGTAATTACGGCCCACAATAACGCCGTGTGGCCGGGGGCTGGGCGGGAGCGGGGGGCCGGCACCTCGTCGGCCCATACACTTGCATTACCAGCGGCGCGTATACGCCACTGGGAATTCACATGTCAATTATCTCCCCCCTCGGCGTATTCGCAGAGCAGGGAGAGGAGACGTAATCCATAGTTCTCTATGAGAACTGTGGATTACCGTAATGACTTGGATGTATTCCAGCCGTAATTTGCGCACTCCGGCGAGTAATTACGGACTGAAATACATCCAATTTTAAGCCGTGTGAACATAGCCATACTGTAACAGACTCTTCCAAAGAAATCATTACTAAAGGTTTTATTTGGCAGAGCTTTCCATATTACGACCATCTGAAAGAAGCCTAAGACTATTTTTTCAAGAATGCCAATTAGTCTAGAATGTTAGAAAATGCATCATTATTGGATTCTTTTTCACAGGTTTATTAGAAAGTATCCTATGGAGAAAAAACCCATAACATCAATGAAAGTGCAATATACATTTTGTCTATATTTATTAAATGGATTAATTAAACAGCCTCTTTCTATCATATAAAATGTAAGGCTAAGAACACAGGAAATATTAAAATCTGTGGTGTATTTTATATTTGACAAATATTTTTTATTTTAATAAAGTCAGATTGAAGCAGTGGGCATAGAAATTGAGGTTTTAATATGAACGCTAGCAAAAGGTTTCACGTAGGTTCAGCCCAGAGGTGAGAAATGCATTAACAGCTCCTTCTGACAAGGCCATCCCCTCACTGACATAATTCTGCATTTTTGTCTCAAGTTCTGCTATATGAAGCCTAAATGAATCAGATCGTTGACTTAATTGAATTCAGCTGTCAGATTTTAGTCCACGTGTTTCTCCATAACACGAGTATGACATCAGGGAATTAGTAGTGACACTGTACTGGAGATAAGAAGTAATGCAGTGTTTAGACATTCTTAGTGGTAACTGTGACAATCAAAACTTTACCTTTTTAAAGTCCTTTATTCATTAGGTTGTGTGTATGTAACAACTACCTCTCCAGGATTTTTCTCCACTAGATGACCTCACTATATCGATACAGTAACAAGTATTGCATTTCTGTTCTTACTGCTGCTGGGCTCTCATTATTAAAGGGGTTGTCTCACTACAAGGATTGCTTTTTATGTTAAAGATCTTGCAATAATAGGTCACTTTGCAATACATGTCCAATAACAGTGTCATACCTATTCTGAGATATCCCCTCTTGCATGGGCTGCATCAGCTCCTCAGGTCGCTATAGCTACAGACCTGTTTGATCTCTCCTGATAGGCTGCCAGCACTGGTTGCTATTGCTACAGACCTGGCTTCTACTGCAGGACAATAGAAGCCAGTAAACACGCCCCTGAATTCAAAATGAAACCAAGAAAACAGGACTGAGGTGAGATGAATCGATGTAGTGAGAGAACCCCTTTAAACAGAATGCTTACTCTTAGACTGTTCTTAATACATCATCAGGGCTCTATAATGGCTGCCAGCGTTTGACCCTGCTGATGATAACTACTACAAAAAATGCAACCTGGGGCTCTGACTTGTTAAGTTCAAGCTTCCTTGCAGAAGTTATAGATATCAAACAGTCCCTTAGACTCTGCACCTCACTGTAGTTTGTGCCAGACTGCTTCTAGCCTCAAGGTTCCACTTTCAAGGTATATTTGTTTTACAATGGTTGTTTATTGTAATCTTAAAAAGCTTGTCCAATTTATTTAAAAATAAAATAATAAGGTACTGCTGCCCAAATAAAAAGAAAAACAAACATACTCACCTTCCTCCTCACCTCCGTTTCAGCACTGGTTCTACAGAGTGTTTTCCAAATTGTTTTCTTTCTGTCTCTGGCCAAACAGCATTGATTGGCTGAAGCAGTTACATTCCAGTGCCTGATGGTTATGCATGGCAGTGGCATGTGACCATCACTGCAGCTTTGACATCCTGTTTGGATAGAGACAGGAAGAAAACAGAAGACCAGGGAGAAGGAACAAAGGTGAGAAGAAAGGTATATTTTTAGGTTATTTTCCACAAGAAAAAATAACTAAAATTGGCAATATGTATACGATGGCAGACATGACTATGTATCACACTAGGGTCATGGGTATGAATCCGACCAAGAATGACACCTACATGAAGTGTATATTGTCTCCCTATATTTGCATGTTTCCTGTACTCTGGTTTTCTTCTACACTTCAAAAGTAACATATTGATAGGTTAATCTGGAATTTATACGGTGACCCTGAGAATGAGAGTGAGAATATCACTGTAGCATGAAATTTTTATGTTTTCCATAGATTTCACCCGAAAGCTAAAAATCCCTAACTTTTTGTAAGTAGTGTATATAACCACAGGATTAGTTTTTTTTAGATAATTCTACGAAAAATAACAACCTGTATATAGCCGTTCATAAATGAGTTGTTCAGCAAACACATACAAAAAAATCTGAGATTGCTTGACAAATCTTCATTTTCCTGTGTTGTTTCCTATAATTTTCAATAATTTATGCTTTTCCTGTACTATATGTAGCCTCCCCTCTCTGCAGCCAAGCATCAGCATTTTCTGTTTGTAAACTGTTTCCTTTCCTGAGCTCCTGACCTGGACACAGAGCTGTTTCCTGTGAGTAGAGACTCATAAAACTACTAAACTTTCTATTATCCAACAGCTGATGGTAGAACCACAGGAGTCTACACAAAATTTTATGAAAGTACATTGCATAAGTGCCTTACTTTGGAAAATCATTTGTTTCGGTGGACAAGCAGTGCCTTTGAACCACAATATCAAATCAAAGTTCCGTACATATAAAAGCACTATATTAAATCTAATGTATTTTGTACGCAGCAGAAATCTGAGACTGTCCTGTAGATTTCTGCAATGTGCAAATTTGGACTATCTTGGATTGGCACAAGATGAATGATGAAGATGAATGGAGCTGAATACAGGGCAAACCTGGAGGAAAACCTGTTACAGACTGCAATAGACTTGAGACTGGGACGTAGCTTTAACTTCTAGCAGGACAACAACTCTAAACCTACTGCCAAATCTACAATGGAAATGGTTTAAATCAAAGCATATTCATGTGTTAAAATGGCCAAGGCAAATTACAGACCTAAATACCAAGGAGAATCTGTGGCAGGATTTGAAAATTGTTGTTCACAAACATTCGCCAACCAATCTGACTGAGCTATAACTATTTTTCAAAGAAGAAGGGAAAAAAATTCCAGTAAACCTGGTAGAGACATCCCCCAACAGACTGCAGCTGTCATTGCAGGTAAAGGTGGTCCTACAAAGTATAGACTCAGGGGGTCTTAATACATATGCACCTCACACTTTTCATATTTTCAGTTTGAAAAAATTTGGAAAAGCACATATCATTTTACATTTTACAAATACATAGTGTCACATGTATGAAAACTGTTTAGTAACCTATGGGTAAAAAGTGAGTTTTAGACCTAAACAGTTTTCATACATGTGGCCCATAGTGTTGCTCTATCATATACAATATCAATAAAATACATTTAAGTTTGTGGCTGTAACATTTAAAAATGAGGAACAGTTCCAGGGTATGAATATTTTTGCAACCCACTGTATAACTTGTTTGCTGAGCCCTCACATTCCTTATAATTTTTTACACCATACAATCAGGTCATCTCCCGAAGTCTACTCTGACTTACACCTTCTCTGATCCTCTTTATTAACTAGTCTTCTTTGTGTAATAGTTGCACTATTTCACAAATTTGCAGGGTCAAGAATCCCAGGACACCCTTTTATTTCAGAATTAAAAGGGAAAATGACATATCTGAATACTCTAGCAAGTAATGGGTGAAGGGGCCTATCTTTTAGGCTATGTCCGCAACATTGCCACCATCTTGAAAGACGATCCAGGGCAAGTTTTTCCGATAGGAAGGTATTCAGGTAACATATCAAGAAATTTGCGATTTCTCTTGCCATTCACAAGTTAACAACATAGAAATTTACTACAAAAACAACAACTATTTGACGTGTTTAATGTGTGGTCCCTGGTGCTGAACACAGAGCTGAAGGAACTGGATCCAGTTGTTATGAACCTGTATGGGAACTTTCTGTGTTGATAGCTTTTGATCCACAAGAGATATTGCAAATCTGATTGTGGAAATGGTCTACTATGATACGCTACATGACCACCTTCCCATTGAAAAAACTTGCCCTTGGTCCAGAATGGCAGCTTTCAATATGGCGGCCATGTTTCGGACATAGCCTAAAAGATAGGGCCCCTCATCCATTATTTGCTGGGGTATTTATATGTGTCACTTTCCCTTTAGTTTCTGAAATAAAAGGGTGTCCTGGGACTTTTGACTCACCCTGTACTGGATTCAAATGATTGCATCAAGAATGAGACATTGTGATAAAATTGTCATTAAAATCTCCCCGATTAATATGGAAAATCAGATTACAATGCCTTCCAGAGTTCATCGGAGCAGTGCAGTGAAATATACTGATTGTGCTCATCGTCGGTGGTGGTCTAGCTGACTATATCCACTCTAAATTCTTTCCATCAAATCCAGGACATCTGGGCTTGTCACTTAACATAGACAATTCTCTTTGGGGCTGGTGTCTCATGATTTGATCCTGCACAGTGCTGAGTTTAAATACTCCTCAAGTATGTCTGGGGTATCTGTTGCCTTAATACACTGTTTTAAAGTGCCATTAAGAAACCAGGATCCTTCAGCCTTGATTCTATGGCCACTCCTTGCCAATTCCACCATGCATCTCTCCATGTCAACGATTTCCTGGCAACTTACACTTGCTTATCATTTACCTGCTTGTGCTGACACTCTTTAAAAATTTTAAGGCAAATGATGGGGGATAAAATAGTAGCCCATTGCAGCTTTTTCATGTAGTTCTGGAAGTTTCTAAAATAATAATTATCGTCACAGAGGATCCTTTTTATAAAGTTTTTTCAAACGCTGGTTTCAATACTTCTGTTTGATTGCTATTTCTAAGCAAGATTTTTGTTAAACCACAAGTAACCTGACTGTTTCTTTGCTCACAGGCAGTCCATACTTATGAGCGGCAATGACTCATCCAACTGTCAGACTCCACAATATTTTTTAACTCCAAGGATGGAAGTACGTCTGTGATTTCATAGGACCCATGTGAAATGCAGACATATGATTCAAGCCTTAACCAAATATACTGTAAGATGATTGCAACAAAATCTTTCTATTTGAATGGATGCTAGAATATTGTTTACTATAATTTAATTCTGCCGTATGCAGCAGTATTGTGAGTCACATCCTGCATTATAGGTCAGTGTATGCATTAGCCTATCCTACTATAACACAGCAGTATAAATCAGTATGACCTAACTTGGGCATTGATCTTATCAATGATGCGTTCGGCAGGGGAATTTAGGGAAACTACCATAAAGGCACATTACTATTTTATTTTGCAGGAAATGCTGTTAAACTTTTTTTTTTCATTAGAACAAAATACATATTTCTTTCTTTCCATTTGCAAATTTGATAGTAGCTTTATGACAATAAAATAAAGAACTAAAACCAAATATCAAAGAGCCACTTTTAGTGAACGTCTAATTTCATTTTTTTCTTCCTTAAAGGTCTGCTGTAAGTATATTGCTAATACTTAAAATTTTTGATCAAACTTGTTTTTTCTGTGTTACAATGCCTGGCGGAAATGATGAAACAAAGAGGATGTTTTTCCCGCTTGTTTAACTTGAAGCAAATATGAAAATCGCAGATATGACACAAAGCAATGTTTTGACCCCTTAAAGGGGTTTTGCCACGATGTAATGTTGACGTGGGATCTTCCAAAATGGGTATTTAATCACTTTTCTAAATATATGTGATTACAAAAATTGCAGTCTAAGAGAGCTATAGGCTGCCTTACCTGCCCTTAGTTACTTAAAAAGCTTCTATTAGATACGACCTGACAAGAGCTGCTGGTCGGGCTTGCACAGAGAACACTTCTTATCTGATGAAAGGGAGCTGAAGAAGCTTTCAAGGCACCGGGTAGAAATATGTTGTCTTTTGTATACAGAATCCACTAGTTGTAGTGTGATTATCTGAGTAGATCCCCGCTTTATCTGATGACAGAGAACATGAAGAAGCTTTCAAGCTGCTGTGGAGAAAAGGTGTTGTCATTTGTATACAGAATCCACTAGTTGTAGTTTGATTATTAGGCTATGTCTACACTGCACAGAAAAACGTCCGTTTTTTTCAGCGTTTTTCGTTTTCTAAAAACGCTGGAAAAACGACTGTAATCATCTCCCATAGATTCTAATGTAAGAACGTCCTTCTGTCTTCACTGAGCTTCTTTTTTCTGCTCGTTTTTTTTACTGGTCGTATTTTGCAACATACTCTAAAAAACGCCAGAGCAGGGCAGAAAATTTACTACAGGAGTCTATGGAAAGCGCCGGATGTCTTTTGGCGCGTTTTTTGCCGCGATTTTTCAATGAAAACCCCCCAGAGACCCAAGTCCCACCTATAATGGGTGGTAACAAAGGTTAATCCTTATCAAATTTGCATACAAGAGTCTGATGAGTCCTTTTTTGTACCTTTTGTAATAAAATGATCATGCTTTGGTCGCTAACAATTTTTGCGCAATTCATATTTTTTTCGCTAAAAATACGTTTTTTACAGATTTTGGCATCAGAATCAGTTTTTTTTTACAGATTTTGATGCTAAAATCCTTTTCTAAACATATTTTGGCACTAATAAAGTTATCTCGCTACTGACGCTGAAAATCCGTTTTTTACGGATTTTGGCGCCAGAATCAGTTTTTTCACGGATTCTGGTGTTAAAATCCTTTTCTTTACATATTTTGGCGCTAATAAAGTTATCTCGCTTCTGACGGCAGAAATACGTTTTTTTACGGATTTTGGCACAAGAATCCGTTTTGTTACATTTTTTGGCACTAAAATATTTTTTCTTACAGATTTTGGCACTATTAACGTTATCTCGCTTCTGACGCAAAAAATACAATTTTTTTTTACGGATTTTGGCGCCAGAATGCATTTTTTTACGGATTTTGGTGCTAAAATCCTTTTGTTAACATATTTTGGCACTAATAAAGTTATCTCGCTTCTGGCGCTAAAAATATGTTTTTTACGGATTTCGGCGCCAGAATCCGTTTTTTTTTCAATATCTTTAAAAATTTTGGCGCTAATAAAGTGATCTTGCTTCTGACACTAAAAATAGTTTTTTTTTATGGAATTTGGCGCAATAATGCGTTTTTTTGGATTTTGCCGCTAAAATCCTTTTCTTTACAGATTTTGACGCTAATACAGTTATCTTGCTGTATGGAAAGATAATGTGGGTTTTTGTGGATTTTGGTGCAAGAATCTGGTGCAAAATTTAATAAAGTAGTTGCACTTAGCAGCACACAAAGGACAATGTGCTCAAAAGGGCTACAGTGATCTAAAGGAAGTGACTACTTAACATGTTAACTCCACCTGTAGGGTGTAGTTTACATCCCATGGCTTAATTTGTGCATACATTAAAAAGCAGAGCAAAGACGCTCCAAAAATCGCTCCAAAAAACGAAAAAAGCGCCAAAAAACGGACGTTTTTTCAGCTGCTTTTGACAGGCAGTGGACAGAAAACTCAGTTTCATGAATGTTTTTAGTCATTCGTTTTCAGGTCGTTTTTTGTCCACTGCAGTGTAGGCTATGTCTACACTGCAGTGGACAAAAAACGACCTGAAAACGAATTACTAAAAACGTTCATGAAACTGAGTTTTCTGTCCACTGCCTGTCAAAAGCAGCTGAAAAAAACGTCCGTTTTTTTGGAGCGTTTTTTGGAGCGTTTTTTGGAGCGTTTTTTGAAGCGTTTTTTGGAGTGTCTTTGCTCTGCTTTTTAATGTATGCACAAATTAAGCCATTGGATGTAAGTTACACCCTACAGGTGGAGTTAACATGTTAAGTAGTCACTTCCTTTAGATCACTGTAGCCATTTTGAGCACATTGTCCTTTGTGTGTTGCTGCTGCGTGCTACTGCTTTATTAAATTTTGCACCAGATTCTTGCACCAAAATCCACAAAAACCCACATTATCTTTCCATACAGCAAGATAACTGTATTAGCATCAAAATCTGTAAAGAAAAGGATTTTAGCGCCAAATTCCCCAAAAACGCATTATTTCGCCAAATTCCGTAAAAAAAATTAATTTTTAGTGTCAGAAGCGTGATCAGTTTATTAGCGTCAAAATTTTTAAAGATATTGAACTAAGCCCCCAAATCCATCAAAAAACGGATTCTGGCGCCGAAATCAATAAAAATTTATTTGCGTCAAAAGCTAGATCACTTTATTAGCGCCAAAATCTGTAAAGATAAGGATTTTTTGCCCCAAAAGCCATAAAAAATGGATCCTTGCGGCAAAATCCGTAAAAAACGTATTTTTGGCGTCAGAAGCGAGATAACGTTATTAGCACCAAAATCAGTCCAAAAAATTATTTTAGTGTCAAAAAACGTAAAAAAACTGATTTTTGCGCCAAAGTCCGTAAAAACGTAATTTTGGCATCAGAAGCAAGATAACGTTATTAGCGGCAAAATCAGTAAAAAAAAATATTTTAGTGTCAAAAAACGGATTTTTGCGCCAAAATCCGTAAAAAAAATGTATTTTTGGCGTCAGAGGCGAGATGACGTTATTAGCAGCAAAATCTGTAAAAAACATTTATTTTAGTGCCCAAAAAACGTAAAAAAACGGATTCTTGCGCCAAAATCCGTAAAAAAACGTATTTTTGGCGCCAGAGGCAAGATAACGTTATTAGCGCCAAAATCTGTAAAAAAATTTATTTTAGTGCCAAAAAAACGTAAAAAAACGGATTCTTGCGCCAAAATCCATAAAAAACGTATTCTGGCGCCAAAATCCGTAAAAAACTTATTTTCAGCATCAGTAGCAAGATAACTTTATTAGCGCCAAAATATGTTTAGAAAAGGATTTTAGCATCAAAATCTGTAAAAAAAAACAGATTCTGATGCCAAAATCTGTAAAAAGAACGTATTTTTAGTGAAAAAAATATGAATTGCGCAAAAATCGTTAGCGACCAAAGCATGATCATTTGATTACAAAAGGTACAAAAAAGGACACAGCAGACACTTGTATATATATTTGATCAGGTATAACCTTTGTTACACCCACTATAGGTGGGACTTGGGTCTCCTGGGAGGGTTTTCATTGAAAAATCGCGGCAAAAAACGCGCCAAAAGACGTCCGGCGCTTTCCATAGACTCCTGTAGTAAATTTTCTGCCCTGCTCTGGTGTTTTTTAGAGCATGTTTCAAAATACGACCAGTGAAAAAAAACGAGCAGAAAAAAGAAGCTCAGTGTAGACAGCAGGACGTTTTTACATTAGAAGTCTATGGGAGATGATTACAGTTGTTTTTCCAGCGTTTTTAGAAAACGAAAAACGCTGAAAAAACGGACGGTTTTCTGTGCAGTGTAGACATAGCCTTAGGCCATGTTCACACGGCTTTAAATGGGCCGTATTTCGGTCTGTAATTACGCGCCGAAGTGCGGCAATTACGGGCCGAAAACGGCCCAGTCATTACGGTAATTCACAGTTTTCATAAAGAACTATGGATTACGTCTCCTCTCCCCGCCCGGAGTATACGCGCCGCTAGCAGTGATTGTCTATGGGCCGGCGACGTGCCGGCCCCCCGCTCACGCCCCCGCTCCCGCCCCGCCCCCGGCCACACGGCGTAATTGCGGGGCGAAATGACGCCCCGCAGTTAAGCCGTGAGAACCTAGCCTTAGAGTGAACAGTTCACAAGATCCCTTATGCAGGCTCTGTGCTCTGGCTGTGTCTCTCTCTCTCTTAGCTCAGCATGGCTTGTTTACATTTGCTTCTTAGCAGATAAGGCACGTCCTGGCAAAACCCCTGTAAGGACCTTGAGTTTTTTTGTTGTTGACATGTTGGTTTTTTTCCTCCTCTCCTTCCAAGAGCCATAACTTTTTTATTTTTCCACCAACCTAGACATAGAAGGGCTTTTATTTTGCGGGACCAGATGTACTTTTTAATGGTGTTATTCACTGTACTATAAAATATACTGAGAAACCGCAAAAAAACTCCAAGTGGGACAAAATGTGATAAAAAATGTACTTGTGCCATGTTTGCAGTTTTTTTTTAAGGCGTTCACTCTCCGGTAGAAATGATGTGTTATCTGTATTCTACAGGTTGATACCAAACATGTAGGGTTTCTGTTTTGTTTTGGTACCGTAAAAAAAAACTATTTTTCAAATTTGCACCTTGGTGTCATTTTCAGTGACCAATAACTTTTTTGTACTAACACCTACGGAATTAAGGGAGGTTGAATTTTTTGCGGGCTGAAGTGTACTTTTTATTGGTACCAATTTTGAATACATGCTACCTTTTTGATCAATTTAATTCCAATTTTTATAGGACATAAAATTACCAAGAAAAGCAATTTTGGTGTTTGGAATTTTTTTCTTCTACGGTGTTCAGCGTACGGGATAAATTATGTTATATTTTATTAGATTGGACTTTTTCAGACGCGGCGATGCCAAATATGTGTAACTTTTTCATTATTTTTTAAAATTTTATTTGTAAAATGGCGAAAGGGGATGATTTGAACTTTACATTTTCTACAGCCTAATGCATTGTATAAAGATGGCAGTTTGATTTAGATTTAGACCATCTTTGTTGCGGCGTCTAAAGGGTTAAACAGTGCGGGAGAGGGCGGATCCCAATTCCGCTACAAAGCCCCTTAACGACCCTGGGAGGTACTCATACGTCCAGGGTCATTAAGAGGTTAATAGTTGAACATTGAGGCTTTGTGAATTATAGCTTGAACAAATGATAAGTGAATTATCTTAATTTTTAAATATATTTCACATCAAGTGTAGGAAAAAAGTATAAAAATCACTTAATGGTGAAGAAAAATTTCTCTTACTTCGGTTTTTATGACAGCCTGAATTCTTTAATCCAAACAAGTAAAAAATGCTCAGCCCCCCTCAAAAAAATGTGAAGTAAATGGCACAGGTGCATGCTGCCATGGCTGCACACCAAATATAGACACACAGAAAAGAACCAGCAGAACTCTGCAGATGCCAATAGACAAACACTGCACACATAAATGATTTCATAATGCATTAATGCTACATCTAGTATTTATGAAAATCTGGGTTTCAGTAGACATTTTTGATCAAAGCTGTGATTGCCAATCCATCAACAACAAAGGGGCCTCAGTTCAGATGGGGACCTACTCCAAACAGACAGTCCAAGCTTTGTTCTGATTAGTAAGTGCCTGAATGGATAGGTGCAGTATAAGACCAAAATGGAGCAGCCAAAAATTCAAAAATCGTCATCACCCCCAAAAATTGTGAAATAAACAGTACAGGTGCATGCTGCCATGGCTGCAAACACACAGAAGTGAACTATCACTAAAAATCCCAGTTCTCCCAATCGGGTTTTTATGACAGCCTGAATTGTTGGGTTGAGGGAAGTAATGTTCCCAGGACTGATTGTAAAAGGTATACCTTTGTACCCAGCTTAATAAGTTACATTGGTAGGGGAAAAATAAATGAGAGGAGGTTCTGATGCAATCCAAATTACCATATGATATAGTTTATATATCACTGGGAGAAAGAATCAAAAACTTTATGTATATCAAGGGAGAAAAACATCCCATATCTGTGCTCCTAACTATATGGCCTAAATAATTAACCTTACGATAATTAACCTTGTCTGTCTCTGAGGAACAAAACCTCAATAAATAATACACCACAGATACTGATGGATTGACAGAATTTGTACCATTTATTTTATGTCTACATTCAGTAATGATTTGAGCCTATAATTAGACATTTTAGAGTGGTGGCCAAATAAATAAGAGAAAAGGACAAAAATACATAAAATGTGAAGTAAAAATAAACAAAATATTATACTTGCACAATGCACTTTGATAAAAAAAAAAAGAACAATTACAAAAAAGAGATATTATGGGCGACATGTATAAATAGGGATGCGACCGAGATCTAGTGCAGTCCTGTTTGCTATATTTTTAAAATGCTCGCGGCACCTTGTAATGCGCATGATATCGGGGCTGGACGCATTAGAACCGTGCGATTCTACACATTTATGAACAGGAGAACGGCAAAAATAGGCGCATTACTCCTGGAAAGAGTAAACCACTTTAAAAGTGGTTTATCTGAGCCAGAATTGTTGTCTTTCCGCAGAATGTGCCTGATTCATGACCCGCAGTAGACTGGGATCATAAATTCAGGTGCATTCTACACTATTAGAATGCGCAATTAAATTGGCGTCTAAGCATCAACAATCATACTTGTCGCTCTAAGTGTTCTAATGAGAAGGCATAAAACAACAGAGGCAGAAAATAAAATACCTATTAAACCCCATATGATCATTTTATTTATTTTATATTGTTATTATTTGCATTGAGTTTTTATTTTATTTTTTATTCTCAATTATGGAATAATAGGCAAAATAATTAATAATGGAAGTGAGCCTCATTTCTGAAATTGAAACCTTGAGGAAAAATATCTGTCTGTAATTAACCCCTTACCGACCTATGACGTATGGATACGTCATAGTGCCGGTAAGGAGCTTTGTAGCAACACGTGGCACAAGTAAGTTTTTTTCACATTTTGCCCCACATACAATTTTTTTTTGCGGTTTCTCAGTATATTCTATGGTAATATCAATAACACCATTAAAAAGTACATCTTGTCCCACAAAATAAAAGCCCTCATATGTCTATGTAGGTGGAAAAATAAAAATGTTATGACAACGTTAAGGGGTTAAGATTACCTCCCCATTTTGAAATTTGGACTTGTTTTATGGCAAAAGCTTGAAAATATTTAGTGTCAGAATTCTGTTGATATATGAAATGTTGTGCAGCATTTTTTATGTAATTTAAATGCTCCAAAATATGAGTTTTGAACTTTCTTAATGTGCATCCCACGTAATATAAATCACACTGTATACAGCATATGAGATATATGACTGAAGTAGCATTGCAATTGAGATATTGCTTGATATGGTATTGTACACCTTGCATCACAAAAGTTGAAGTGGGCTGAACATACTAACAAGTTTTACAGGGATGTGAACCACAATGAAAAAACCTGAAAGACGAAACCAATTATTTGTGTGCGCATGTGAAGAACAGAAATTGGGAATTAATTTCTCACAACTCCAGCTATATAACTTAGCGGCCCAACTCAGGGTGGTGGGTGATTGGCTGTCGATTTCCAACTCCTTTGCGGATATCTCAGATATCTCACTAAATAACCTGCTCCACTTAATATACATGGCCCTACCCACACATATTAGACATAATCCACTGATCATGTCCCCATGGCGAGCGTGCAGGAGAGCAAGACACAACCTTCATCTTAACCCCAATTTCTCTCTTCTCCTATCATTTGTGAATAACAATAAGTTTCAAGAGGGCAAGCCACACAGACAATTTAAACGATGGCATTTGATGGAAATCCAAACTGTTGCCTCGCTCGTGAACATGAAAACAAGACAACCGTTGACTTTCAGCAAAGCCAGACTTCAATATGCAATATGCTTGTATTACCTAAAAGCAAGCAGCTATACCCATGAAGTCTTAAGAAATCTGGGAGAGACTGGGATGACCCATTTCTCCGCATCACGACCGACTCACAGCGCTCTAAACGCCTAATCACACGCTTCTACCACTTACTGCAGTCCAGGCCCGGACTGGCCATAGGGCAAACCGGGCATTTGCCCGGCGGGCCGCTGGGGTCCGGGCCGCAGGGCCGGCTCGGATCGCCCGCCAAGGGGACCAGTGTTCCCCCCGGCGGGCCCCGAGTCCCGGCGCCGGTCTGTGGCGCGCTACAGGGGCCGCAATGATCGCATTAGCGACCGGACCCCTGTGGCAGGGGGCCGACAGGCCCCCCTCGCCACACAGCTGCACGGCCGGGTCACCGACCCAGCCATGCAGCCATCACGGCCGCCGCCTGCACCGCGCGGTGCAAGCAGCAGCCGAGGCTGGACATCTGGGATCTACTGATCCCGTCTGTCAGCTCTCAGGATGCCGCGGGGCAGGCGCACGATGTAATGACGTCATCGCGCGCCTGCTCCGCGGCCCTGCAGTCTGCTGCCGGCGGCCTCCGGGGAAGAAGACAGAAGAGGAAGCAGAGACATCAGGTAAGTATAGTTTTTACTTATTTTTTAAAAACTACTGCCCTGGCTACCTGCCCTGAACAGCTGCATGCCAGCCCTGGCTACCTGCCCTGACCAGCTGCATGCCAGCCCTGGCTACCTGCCCTGACCAGCTGCATGCCAGCCCTGGCTACCTGCCCTGACCAGCTGCATGCCAGCCCTGGCTACCTGCCCTGACCAGCTGCATGCCAGCCCTGGCTACCTGCCCTGACCAGCTATATGCCAGCCCTGGCTACCTGCCCTGCCCAGCTATATGCCAGCCCTGGCTACCTGCCCTGCCCAGCTGCATGCCAGCCCTGGCTACCTGCCCTGACCAGCTATATGCCAGCCCTGGCTACCTGCCCTGACCAGCTGCATGCCAGCCCTGGCTACCTGCCCTGACCAGCTGCATGCCAGCCCTGGCTACCTGCCCTGACCAGCTAAATGCCAGACCTGGCTACCTTCCCTGCCCAGCTATATGCCAGCCCTGGCTACCTGCCCTGCCCAGCTGCATGCCAGCCCTGGCTACCTGCCCTGACCAGCTATATGCCAGCCCTGGCTACCTGCCCTGACCAGCTGCATGCTAGCCCTGGCTACCTGCCCTGACCAGCTGCATGCCAGCCCTGGCTACCTGCCCTGACCAGCTGCATGCCAGCCCTGGCTACCTGCCCTGACCAGCTATATGCCAGCCCTGGCTACCTGCCCTGACCAGCTATATGCCAGCCCTGGCTACCTGCCCTGACCAGCTATATGCCAGCCCTGGCTACCTGCCCTGACCGATTACTGGCCCTACCTGACCGATTACTGGCCCTACCTGGCTAGTTACTGGGGGCAGCCCTAGCTACCTGGCTGATTACTGGGGGGGGGGGGGCAGCCCTAGCTACCTGGCTGATTACTGGGGGCAGCCCTAGCTACCTGGCTAGTTACTGGGGGCAGCCCTAGCTACCTGGCTAGTTACTGGGGGCAGCCCTAGCTACCTGGCTAGTTACTGGGGGCAGCCCTAGCTACCTGGCTAGTTACTGGGGGCTAATTACAGTGGTAGGCCCTGTCTACCTACCAAATTAATGGAGGAAGGCCCTGTTTACCTACCTAATGGGGGTCTACCTATTTACATGCCACTTATCTGACATTTTTTAATTTCTAATTTTTAGGGTCTAACATAGCTGTTTGGGGAATTGATAGGAAAGTGCTGGAAAAGAGAGGAGTCTAAGATGTATTTGTGGTAAATTCTACAGAGACGAGTAGTGGCCACTAGAAGACATTGCATGCTGTACCGGACAGAGAAAGAAATAGAAGGGAACGACTCATCAGGGAAGATGTCATGGAGGTTTGGGCCAGAAGGAGAAGAAAAGGAGAACAGAACAACTCCCATCAGAGATGACGTCTCCTGTGAGTCCCTTCTGTCAGCGGTAAGTTTACTTCTGTGTTGAGTCAGTGCTGTATTCATGTGATGGTGACCTGACTACTGGTGATGTGATTGGTTGTAGGTTATGTTGGTGCTTATGTAGTGTCAGTGTGGGCTTGTCCCTGATTGTAAAGTAAGTGCAACCCTGACTCTGTGATGAGGGGTTTCTCTGCACCACTGTTTCTTTCTTGCTTGTGTGTAGGGAGCTCTCACACGGAGCAGTTTTGGTGCATTTTTTGTGTAGAAATGTACAGCATTAACTGCTCTGCCTTTCTGCACCAAAAAACATAAAAAACGCTGCGTGTGAAAGCAGCTTTATAGTGTAGTTTATTTTAGAAAGCGGCGAGCTGCGAGAACAAGGGGAATTTTTTAAGTGGATATTGTATGTGGGCTGCTGGGGGCTTAGTGCCAGGGCTGATTTTTATTCCCAGTCCGGCCCTGCTGCAGTCTCCCATGGACTACTCTCTCAGAAGGTCTGGCTTTAGCTCTTGGTCAATGGAGCTTGATTCAGTTACCCATGCTACAATCATACCATCGCTGATGCAGGCAGCAAAATACATCCCATCAATGACATTCTGGGAAATGTCCTTTAACATAGCACATCGGTGCTATGTCAAAACCAAACTGAAGATGGGTCACACTGAAAATAACACATGTCTAAAGTGGGGTAGCCCTCATGCTGATCTATTTCACTGCCTTTGGTCATCCCCACAAATCCAACAATTCTGGTCCGTAGTTTGAACCTTTGTGACCACTTACCTATACCCTTCATGCCCAAATAATGAGCCTTGGGGCCTTTTTGGATTCTCCCCCCAGATTACACTCACAAACCTGTAACCTCCAAAAAAACGTTGGTTCTCCATCTCTGCGGCTGCTAGGAAAATTATCTTACATTATTGGATACAGGCTGATTCACCCCCTATGTGATTGTACTTGGCGAAACTCTCCGACATGTTTTGAATGGACTGGGTGAAGACTGTGACCCATAAGGAAAGGAAGGCCAAGGTTTTTTTTCAATATGGGCCACTTTCATTGCTATCCTTCCAGCGCCCAGACAGCTCACATTAAAGAACTGCTGGGGCCTCTCTCCATGGTACCTAGAGAACCAGTTGGCAGGAACCCCACTGATTCCTTGAGAATGGAGACCTGTGTTCACTAGATTACTGACTCATCTGTCCGAGAGACATGCTGCTTTTTATGCTCCAGTCGTGAGTATTGTGTGTCTTGTCTGTTTACCCCTGGCTTCCCCTGTACATGTCCTCCTTTCCTACTCCTTACTTCCCTTGTTGTCCCCTGTTCTATTACATTATTTGGTGGGCTCTGCTTATAGGGTGGCACCTGGGACCCCTGGGACACCCCGGTTGGCATGGGATGAACTAGCTTTCACCGTGTTGTGGGCCTGGCTGTGGAGGGATCTTTGGGTGTCAACCAGAGTCCAGCTGTTATTTTCCAGTTAGGATGGTTCCACATTGGTTTGCATGTATTCTAATTGGACTCTCGATCTCTTCCCCAGTTGAACCGTATTGACTATCTTGGCCCTTTGGTTCTTTCTCACAAAGATGCATACCTCCCATCCTGGCTTTGTTTCTGGGCTGTCTACAGGGACGATGGTTGAAGTCGGGTTCTCGGGATGGAGCACAGTAGGTGGAGATACTGCATCTTTGGGGAGAGTGGATGAACCTTGGTGCGGACACACACCCACGGAAATGTCCAGAGGCCTTCTTCTGACCAGATTCTCTGGATACCCACATGTGATGCGTATAGCTAGTAGCCCTTCTATATCTGGGCACCACTTGAAATGTACCATGGGAGTCCGAAGTATTATTCTGACCCTCATGGGCACTTGTTTTTCTATGTATTTCATAACATATATATGTTTGTCCTATTGCACAATCTTAATGGAACCTTGAAGGAATATTGTTAATCCCTTAATTTGTATTCTTTTTTTGATTGGAAAACATAATAAAAACATGATTAAAAAAAAAAGAAAAGAAATTGGGAGACAAAATGTTACCAATGGTGTTAGAGTGTTTAGATATGCACCATCTTTGTAAGATATTATTAAGTGTGTCATCTTTGGATAATACTGGTATTTAGCGACAACTTTTTTGATGCTAGAGAATTGAGCACATCACTCGTATCTATCAAAAAACCTGGAACTCTGCTGACCAGAGGCTGTGTTTGTAGATCCAGCCACCTGGATAATGGCTCACACAGCAACCCTATTCCACATACTATGGGGTGCATGGGTGGAGGATTGACTTGCTTGTGCACCCTGGGTAACCCATACAGTAAAGGAATAATGGATGTAGAAACATTTAGGTAATCAGCTTGGCCCTGAGTAAAGGGACCTAAAGCTATGCCTTCTTCAATAAGGTTAGATAATTGTTACTTAAATTGATTTCATTAGGTAATCTTTGATATGTTGAGACATCTCAGAGAAGAAGCATTTGTCTATAGTAAACAGCTTTGTTCATCACCACAATTGAGCCACCCTTATCAGCCTTTTCAAAGATGAGGTGATTACTTGAGAAACAAGTTCTGTCCTGCTGATTCAGAATAATGTCACCAGCCCTGCCACTGCTCTTAGAGCAGAGAGAGGAAAATGGTAACCTAGGGAATCTTGTGTAAACAAGCAGGAGATAAGAACTGATCTAATTCTAATATGACGCAACATTGAAACAGCAATGTATTTGGTCATTACTTGCCTACATGTTTAAAGCTAATCAAGGAGACGGAAATACCCCTTTAACTCTGTCTATACAAGGGATATGAAGCTTTGTATTACAGAAATCAAATTAATAAATTAATTAGCTCAGAATGTTGGATCTTTATGGATTGAAAAAAAGTGTTTATTCATAAACATTCTAAGTGTTATTTGAATAGTTATCTTTAAGTTCATTAAAAGATTGGTTTTCAGGAAGAATACAGCACCTCAAGGGGATTACATATAGCAACACACATAGAGCAACATCTATGAACTTGCATGTCCCATTTATGTAACTTGGCATCAACACACCAGTTCTAAATAGACATAGAGGAGTGTATATTACAAGAGTATGAATAAAAGTGTTATGCGCAAAACATTTTTGTCGCATAACACTTCAAATTGGCGCATAGAGTCTTATGCGCCAAACTATGTATGGCAGTTTTGCACCAAACTTTGGTGCATTAAAATGTGTTGTAAGGCACACATTGGCCAAGTTTGGCCGTACGCCTGTTCATATATCTATAGAACAAGGCAATATATGGCAAAAAAATGACGAAGGCGAATTCATAGAAGTCACTCACAGTGCCTAGGGGTTATTAATACAGCATTGCCACATTCAAGAAGCCTAATTTGTTTTATGTGGCATAATCATTTGAGTATGTTAACCTTATGAGGCACTTATTCATGGTATGAAGTGAGTAGCTACCTTAGGGGCAATTGCTCACTACATCCGTTGTGGTTTTGTGTATGATTTTCTGTAAGCAGGATTGGGAATGTTTAATCAGAATAACAGTGATGCCCAGATTGGTCCATGTTCTGATATAACAATAGGTCCCACGTATCTGGTATAGAACAAACATTTTTTGAAGCCAATGACTTGCTGCTACGGTTACCCACAGATAATATAGATTTTTCTTTTTTTAAAAAAAATTGTTTATCAGATAACATGTTTTACCTTACTGATATGTCCTGCATGGGCAATAATAATGACAAAGTTCATAACGCAATTAAAGGTAAACATGTACATGTTTGGTATAGATGGTGCTTAATTTCAGCTTTTGGGCACAAAGAACCCTGGTTTGACACTGGCTGCACCAATTCTGATAAAAGTACTTGCAGATAACTTGTTATTACCCAACCATCTTGTTCCTTTTCATTGGCAGAACATGAGCAGTAAAGCTTCTCAGTTCTGTTTTGCTCCTGGTTTTCTGCAAGCTTTTGTACTTCTGATTATACAGTTGGGAAGATGTTGGATTCCAGTTTATTTTTCACTGTACCTAAACAGTACTCTCACTTAATCAATAAAACCCACTAGAAGTGGAATGGACCAAGGTGAAGGCATTGCTGACCCTTGTTGCTATGGAAACCTACATGGCATTCAAGTGCTACATTTTTCTATTTATGCTCATACGTTCCTACACACGTCCTTTAAATCGAGAGTTTATTTCTATGCTGACCTGATGCAAGAAAATATTATTTGCTTTTCCCGGGAAAATGCTGCAACTGCACGAAAATCAAGTTTAATCAGGGAATTCCCCTGACCACTGATTATGAGACAGGTAAACATTTTGTTCTGAGCTGTGCTAATTACAATCCTATCAACGTACCTAATCATTCAGATCTAGCTGAGCTGAATTTCCTATTTAACTGTTTCTTTTGTGCATAGTCATATCACGTCTAACTTTTACAATATTTTTAGTAAAACATTACACTAAATTGTAAGCTCAGTACTGCTACATTCTGTGCCTAGATACAAACGAAATACATCCAATGTGTAATAGATTTTGTTAGACTCTACTGAATAGCACAACAAGGCATGCCACAATATTCTGACCATAAAACATAAATAAAAAGTACTTACAGTACTAATAGAACATTAAAGGTTTATGCACACAATCGTATTATAAAAAAATCGAAGTGTGGTCCATCACATGCCTGACTGACATCACAGGCTGTAAAATACAAGTTTATAGTGTCAATCCAAATTATAGTACACAGCTCTCTGTGTGCCTCTATATTTTATGTGCATGAGGCCTTAGAAGTGCTTGAGCCACAGACTAGTTAGATATAGTTGCAAAAAAAGAAATCAATTACTACTTCAGAATTACCTTTTTTTTTTGCATTAGTTACTTGCTTTGGTTTTGCATAGGTTACTAATTAAATGTAGTCTGATGGTTACCAAAAACACAATCTAGCTAAACTTATGCAACACAAATAATTGTACTGTTTGCATCGTTTTATTAAACACATTTAGTAAATATCCATAGTGCATGGAGAAAATGTAATTGAACCTCTGTGTTAATGGCTTGTTTGTGTTGTGCCACTTTTATTTGCAGCCATGCAAATGTTTGGTGGTTTTGATTTGTTCTAAAGAGAAATCTACAGGTTTTTAAATTGGAAGGTTCAATTACTTTTTCTTCCTGCGTCGTGGATGTTTGCTCACAGTGTCTAATAAAAAGTGGAAAGGTACAATTGTTTGTGCCTTATTAATTTAGTTAGATTGTAGTGTCTATAATTGTGAATTAGATAACAAAACCACATTTTATTAGTTTTAAGTGAAGGTAATTCCTTTAAGGATGTAATCTGCTAGGGTGAGGTTGACCCAAAAGTATAATAAACAGAATATGTAAGGCTAGGGCTGCAGCCCTAGGTCTGTTTGCTGATGTAATCTAGAGCCAAGAAGGATGCTGTTAGGCTACTGGGCTACTTTCCCTGAAGGTGCTGTTGGTTGCTGTGCAGTCTGTGAATTTTTGTTAGCTGCATGTCATACTGAGCCTGTTGCAATTATTTGAATTTTTGTAAGTGTCCCACAACGTTTCCTCTCAAGGTCAAAAATTTAGGTTGCATGTAACGCATGGTACAGCAATTTTGTCAAATATGTCATGCCACACTTTTCTTTAAAATATATTGCATGTAGAGCACAGTTGAAACCAGAAGTTTACATACACTATATAAAAAGACACATGCATGTTTTTCTCAATATTGACTGATAAGTGCCCTTAAACTGTATGACTTGGGTCAAATGTTTTGGATATCCTTCTACAAGCTTCTCACATTAGTTGGTAGGAATTTTGGCCCATTGGTAGGAATTTTGGCCCATTCCTCCATAGAGAACTGGTATTACTGAACCATGTTTGTAGGTCGTCTTGCTTGCACCTGCCTTTTCTGCTTTGCCCATAAATGTTGAATAGGATTGAGATCCGTGCTTTGTGAGGGCCCCTCCATATCATTTAGCTGGTAAGCGTACACCTTTTTGGCTGTAGCTTTGGTTCATTGTCATTTTGTCAGACCCATTTCCACCAAAGCTTTAACTTCCTGGCTGATGCCTTGAGATGTTGCTTCAATATTGCCACATAATCTTTTTTCCTCATGATGCCATCTATTTTTTGAAGGGCACCAGTCCCTCCTGCAACAAAACAACCCCCCAACAGAATGCTGCCACCCCCTTGTTTCACAGTTGGGATTGTGTTCTTAGGATTCCAAGCTTCTCCCTTTTCCCTCCAAACATAACAATGGTCATTATGCCCAAACAGTCCGATTTAAGTTTCGTCAGACCACAGGACATGTCTCCAACAATGTAGGTGTTTGTTCCTGTGTGCATTTGTAAACATTAATCTGGCTTTTATATGTTTCTCTTGGAGTAATGGCTTCTTCCTGGTAGAGTGGCCTTTCAGCCCATGTTCATACAGTACTCGTTTCACTGTGGATAATGGCACATCTTACCAGCTTCCACCAGCATCTTCACAAGGTCTTTTGCTTTTGTTCTTGGATTGATATGCACATATCGGATCAAAGCACGTTCATCTCTGAGACACAGAACCCGTCTCTTTCCTGAGCGGTATGATGGCTGGACATTGCCATCTTGTTTGTACTTGTATATAATTGTTTGTACTTGTATATAATTGTTTGTACAGGTGAACAAGGCACCATCAGGTATCCGGAGATTGCATCCAAGGATAACCCAGAGTTGTGCAAATCCACAAGTCTCTTCCCGATATCTTGGCTGATTTCTTAAGACTTTCCAATGATGTTACACACAGAAGCAGTGTTTTTCTGATGTGCACCTAAAATACATCCACAGGTGTGTCTCTAATTAATTCAGATGTTGCCAATAAACCAGAAGCCAGAAGCTTCCAAAGACATCATATGGGCTGTCCCAAATTGTTTAAAGGCACAGTAAACTTTTGACTTTGCAGAAAGTAGTAAAAATGCCTTAAAATACTCTCTCTCTCATTATTCTGGCATTTTGCAAATATAAATAATTTTGGTTCCTAATTAATCTAAAGTGAGTAAGGTTTATTCTGATTTCTTGTCAGATAGTGAGACAAATTTGCATGTGTCATTTTATATAGTGTATGTAAACTTCTGGTTTGTATATACAGTAAGCAATATAAAGAAACAAAATTATTTGTAAGTGATAGTTTTAGTTCCAACAAAATGTGCTGCTTAATTTCATATACAGTCACATTATTATGACCACTTCCTACTTTTAAGGTTGCCAGTGCCTAGCTCATGTGGGAAGTCATGTGTCGTAAGCTAGTTTGGTGGGTACACAAGGTGTGCAATATACTAATTACACACCTATCACTTATTGCTGTAATTGGTAAAAGGCGCAATTTAGGAGAATTGCAAAAATGGATAATTATTGGCTTTAAGGCAAAGGCCTGTAGTATTTCTGAAACTGCACAAATTGTGAACTTTTGCATTTGAATTTGACCGCTGCTGATTGGAAAAGAGTTGACTTCTCTGATAAAACATGTTTTCTGCTTCATTGACCGGATGGACATTGCCATGTCAGGAGAGAAATAGCAAAGAACAAACACCCTGCAACCATTACTTGAAGAATATAAGCTGGTGATGGCAGTATTATGGTCTGGGGGAATGTTTTTCTGGTATTATTTGGATCCAATCATCCAGGTGGAAGGTCCTCTCAACTTATTTGGGTATGAATTCATCCTTGCAAATCATGTACACTCATACATTCTGATTGTCTTCCCTGGAGGGACAGCATCTTTAAGACAGACAATGCAACCTGTCACAATATGACATTGGTTGGAAGAGCATGACCAAGACTTCCAAGTCCTACCCTGGCCCCTTAATTTCTCAACCCAATTGAGCATCTGTGGCACCACCTCAATCATTGTGTTCACTCTATGGATCCTCCCCCATGCACCTTCCTGCAGCAGTGGGATGCACTGAAGTTAGCATGACTCCATATACTTGTCAAAACATATCATGACCTTAACGATTCAGCCCATCTAGCTGCTGTCCATGCTGCATGTGGCGTTTGCTCTAGATATTTGCTGGCGGTCACAATAATGTGACACAACTGCGTATCTGTATATTACAATTACATTATACTTGCAACAAAAGAATGATATCAGAGTTGTCTACATTACAATTCTACTTTGCTCTGATAATATTTAATTGCCCCTTTTTCCTTTACCTAACATCTGTGTGACACTATTACATCTATTTCAATGTATTTTCCGTGACACTATGTTGTTTTCAAGCTAGATGAAAAATCCCACAGCATTGTAACAGAATATATTCCTTCTGACTGGAGAAAAACGATTTGATTGGAAAATGTCAAATTTGCATGTGACCTTTATCTATATCCTTATTACTGTGATAAAGTATTTTTCCTACCATTTACAAACACTTCTACAGAGGATCTTAGCTATAAACCTGCAATAAATCTGCTCCTTCATTTTATCTCCAGCCTCCTCTGTCTTTATTCTTTATTTTCTTAATCTGTTATTGGTAAATGACTCATGTAACCAGTTCAGTACCGAAAATCCTTGAGTTAATATCTATCACAGCACCAGCAGAATTACATACAGTATAGTGTGTGTACTATGAGTTGTAAATGTGTGCAGTACAATCTTTATCTTGAATCACGTCATAAGATGTACTATACGGAAGAATGTTTATATAATCTTTTGTTTGGCAGCCTATTATTCCTGTTAGTCAAGAAGTGAGAAAAGAAGCTAGTAAATTTTTGTTGCACGCAGTATTTTAATCTAGGAGTATTATTGTGCTCTTTTTGTACTTTTATCTATTTATATTGACTGTAAAAAATGGTGCAGGTTTCTCTTAGTAGATCTGTAAAAACAAAACAGCAGATGGATGTGCCCTATAGATGAGATTTGTGATCTGATCGTTGGTTGCAAATCCATGTAAAGTTTATTTGGTTGTACATCTTACAGGTTTTTTTTGGGAAATTGCCAATTCAGTTTTTTAAGCCAAAACTAATAGTGGATCCTGCAGGAACATTAAGGGCGACATGTATGTATGGGACTGCACCATTATACTGGCATCCTTTCAGCCCAAAAACTGGCGCCGCCCTGTTCTCTTGATGTATGAGCAGGCTCACTCCAAAATTAGGTGCAATTTGCAGCACACTTTTGTAATGTGCCCAAGATGTGGGGGTGTTCTGGAGCCGTGTCTCACCACAACCGTATGAAGCTACACATTTATGACGGGAGGACAGCAAAACCAGGTGCATGACTGCTGGAACAGGCAGACCAAGTTAGAAGTGGTTTACTTGAGTCTCAACTCTAAATCTATGACTGGCAGTAGAACAGGTTCATAAATTCAGCCGCATTCTACATTGCTTTAAAGCTAGTTAGACCTAGTGTCTTTGCGCCTAGATCATACATGTCGCCCTAAGTACAGCTTCTTTCTTTATATTCCCCATCCCTTTTGAGTCCACTCTTAGTTTTGGCTCCAAAAACGGCAGTGACAGTTCTCCCCAACAAAAAGCCATGTGTAATACCACTTTAAGAAGAAAAATTCAAAGATGCTTGAATAATTCTTTCCCAAGATGCAATGGTTTTCAGAGAAACTATCTGTGCTGTGTATGCCATCTTTTAACTGATGAAGCAACTGTTGATTTAGTATTAGACTAAAAAAAATACGTCAATCATAAATTATTACTTTGAGCTCTGTAAATAAGCCAAGATTCAATGGGACCAATTAATTTCATTAACGGAATAACAGAGACCGATCTCTTGGTGTATATTAAAAAGTACAATTTACATAAACACAGAGCCAGAAAAGAGTTGCTATTGTATTGCAAACAAAATGTTCCATTTATTTGTGCTTTCTGAAACATTATATCTTCATCGCATTTAGTGTAATGACTTTGTAGTTTCACTGCTGAAGTCATTGACATTCTAACATTACGGGTTGTCCAGCAAACCAAATGAAAAAATACTCAGAATGCCTGAGTCTTAATTAATTTCCATGTGGTGATTTCTGTGCTAGTTTGTGCTTTTCCTGTACTGTATGTAGCTTCCCTTCTCTGCAGCTCAGCAGCAGCATTTCCTATTTGAAGGCGGTAAAACAACAGGCTCCAGGATCCTTTGCTACACTTTAGTTTTTTTGCTTTACTCCCAAACTCTGTCCCAGAATGTGGCCTATTTTTCCATGCTTAAAGCCTTGGATGGACTAAATGTTGTTTCAAAGACTGCCCTTTGAAAGCCACACCCATCACTTCATCTCCTGAAATTCACACAGAGAAGCTTTGTGTAATCAGACAGCTGCCATAGAACTACAGGAGGCCACAGAAAATGCCATTAAAATATATAACAAAAGTGTCTAATTTTGGGATCGATATTGCTTAAGAAATATTTTTTCTCCTCTGGACAACCCCTTTGAGGGTTGCTTCACACACAGCATTTTTAGAAAATAAATCGTGTTTTTTGTTGTACTGTTCCACTAAAATTAAAAAGGTTGCATTTTTTCTTTTCCTAAAAAGTCATGCACTAAACTTTTTCATGTTAGAAAACTTTGTCGTGTTTTACCTTGTGACTATACTAAGGACGACATGTCCCAACTCGCCAACGCCAATTTTTTGGTCTATTTTGCGCCCAAACCACTTTTGACACCATATTCTTGTTGTAAATGAACTGTCGTACACCAAAACTGGGCGCATTATACGCCAGGCACGACATTCTGTAATGCGCCTAAATATGGTGCACTGTGCGCCCCCGTCACGCAATGCGCCTATTGAGGTACATTACATATACTACCAATGATATGCTATGCACTGCGAGTTGCACAATGCGCTTTTTCGACGCAACGCTTTTTTGGCGCAATGCGCCTTTTTAGGTGCATTAAGGTATATCTGACACCAGATTTTAGAAAGTGTCGGACTTTCAGGCTCACTTTACACTGATTTAATGCGCAGAAAACTGGCATGGATACGCTACTTTCCGGACATGTCGCCCATCAGTACACTTCTCTAAGCAACTGTGCCCCAGGCTTGAGTTCAGCATGCTGTTTAGCTATATGTAAAGAATGCCATCCATAGTGATGTTGTGTCTTACAGTCCTGTTAGTGTCTATTGGTAATAGTGATGTATGTAGGACCAAAAGAGATTACATCACCATGGATGTCATGGAGCGTGCTGTGACCAACGCTCCGGGCCGCAGCCGCCCCTGCTTTGCTCCATTCTCCCCAGCCATGCTCCTGCTTCCTATCCGAGCTCTGCCAAGTGCTGGTGTGTGCACTTGCTCACCTCACTAGGGCGCACACTTGGCAGCTCTTCAGGATTTAAAGGGCCAGCGTGCCATTAATTGATTAGTTCCCCGTCACAACCCTCTTTGCGGCGGACTTTGGTGAATACTGGGGGCTACTTAGACTCCATCCCCTGTTATACCCCATTATACCATCGCTTGCGGTGGTCCAGAGAATCCACCTACTCCCGAGACAATGGATAATACATCACCACAATCATATTTTTTATATACTGGTATAAAAAATTATATGTTGCTGTTAAAGTACAGGTAATTATAAGCACAAATTTAACACAATGCTGTTGTTACCCACCCAGAATGAAAACTATACCTATACTTGTACTATGTCACTATAATATAATTTACATAAATTAAAACAATAGTTATATGATGTAGTTACTGTTTATTATATGCAATAGGTGCTCTAACTGAATAGACACTCTTTTTGTAATGTACACAATGGTACAGATGCTTAATTTCAGAATAAACACGTCACGGTTTAATGATATCTTTCAATAATAAATTTTAATAGCTTAAAACTAATCAGATTAAAAAACAAGGGCACCATTAACACATATTAAATTGTGATGATTTTTGGTCATTGATGCAGGAATTATTTAACCTCTGACTTAAATCTCCCATTGTCTACAAATAAAAGTAATAATGATTGAGCTTATTATTAGCTGCAAACTAATTAGCCCTTATTTGAATGTGAGATCAGCGTGCGCCTCTCATCTAACAAACCAAATTAGATTATAGTCAAAAATGCCTTTTAATGTACTTTACTTTTGTATTACCAGTGTAATTATTTTTACAGTAAAAAGTAACCCCAGGAGAACAAGATGTATCAGCAAAACATGGCCGAACTAGACAGCAGGGTTGGTAATCCAAGTTACACAAGAGAGATTAGGTCTGACGCTTCATGTAGATCTTATCAAAAGTGTTTTGGCTTCAGTAGTCAAGTTAAGCATCTCAAGGTTGGAGGTCAAGTAGCAGGAGTTGGCTTACTGTAATTTAACTAGGTCAAGGTTTTACATGAAAGTTGGATTGAGTTTTAAGTTTTTTTTTTTTTTCTGAAAATGCATTAAACGTGTCTGCAGTTTGGAGAGTTTTATAATATTTGATAATAAGGATTAACCATTAATATTTAAGGGGGATTTGCCAGGACGCAAGTTTCTTACCTCTCTCCTTAGCACAGGGAGAATGTCAACAAATCACGCTGAGTCAGGCTGCAGGGCTGAGAGGGAGGGGGTGAGTAAAGAGTGAGGAAGAAGGGAGCGTCTCAAAACTTAAGTGAAATAATAAACAGTACAACAGTGGATTCTCAATACAGCAAGACAAAGCCTCATAGACTGCACTTTCTACCCGGTGCCTTAAAAGCTCATTCATTTTGCCTGTCATCAGATAAGAAGCAAGCGCGGCCTGTCAGCTCCTGGGTCGTGTCTAGTGGAAGCTTTGAGGTAACTAAGGGGGATTGAGAAATGTTGTAGCTCTCAGAGTCTTCACTTTTTGTAATCACGTATATTTAGAAAAGTGATTAAATACCCATTTTGGAGGTTCCCACGTCAAAATTACATGGTGGCAAAACCCCTGTAAGTCCCAGAAGGTGGTTTTATCTTTAAATACATACAGTTAAATTAAATATATTACAGAGCTCATTTAGTTCTTATTCTGTCATGTGTATCGAGATACATTTTTCCGCATTTTCAGTTGCACAGAATTTGATTGTTTGTGTCAGTACTCGGTGGGGTGAACTTGGAATTTGCAGAGCAACCAGCCTAACCTAATAGTATGGGTGAGATCAATAGACTGTTAGCCAGTCTACCACCCCCTTTTCTGAAAAATATTACTTAGCACTCCTCTGGAAATCTACTCTCTTTCATACAGAAGCCTCACATCATCCTCTCCAAATGTTATGTCACACTGCTATGCACAGTGTGATGCTGCGTTTGGAGAGGGTAACATGAGGTTCCTATAGTAGCAGATGCTTCTGCCTCCTGAATAATGCACATGCCCAGTAGCTAATTAGCTGTTCTGGAGGCAGGAGCATACTGTATTATATAAGCCAGCAACCCACCTACACTATAAGAGCATTAAGGGAAGACCTGAATGAAATGTCATCACTCGTTCTGTAAATATTATTTAAAGGGGTTTTGCCACCAAGTGAGTTCCTTACCTCCTTATCAGTTCAGGGGAGAATATAAACAAATCATGCTGAGTCACAAACGCTGCAGGGGTGCGAGGGAGGGAGTGAGCAGAGAGTGAGGAATCAGGGAGCATCTCAAAAGTTTACTCAAATAATAACATTACAACAGTGGATTCTCTATACAACAGACAGACTTATACACTGCACTTTCTCCACAGTCCCTTGCCAGCTTCTTCATGTTCCCTGTCATCAGATAAGAAGTGCAAACACGCAAGCGCGGCCAGATCAGCTCCCTCTTTGCTCCTGGTCGTGTCTGTAACTCTCACAGGCTTCACTTTTTGTAATCGCATATATTTAGAAAAGTGATTAAATACCCATTTTGGAGGATTCCACGTCAACATTACATCATGGCAAAACCCCTTTAAATACGGTAAGGGTGTTTTCACTCGGCTTATTTTGGTGCACATTTTGCTGCGCATTGCGCGTTATATGTGGCGAAATTTGCGCCGCTATTACGGTAATCCATAGCTCTCATGGAGAGATATGGGTTACGCGTCATCCCCCCGCGCATACAATACGATTGTATTGTACGCACGGGGGAAGAATTGACATTTCAGTTGGGCCGGCGGGCTGTTGGCCCCCCATGCTTTGGGAATACCCGCTGATCAGCGCGACTGCGTATTGCGGTGCGTACTGTACGCGATGCAATTATGCTGTGTGAACATACCCTAAAGGTGGCAAAATTTTCGATAACAGTAATTGTAATAATTATTTATCAAAATATATTGAGCTGAAAGTGAAAAAAAATTAAATGAGTTGGACAACCCCTTTAACGCTATTTTTCCAACAGATAAAACATGTGTGGTTTTTCTCAATTTTCTATTTTCCTCTTCTTTGTTATACTTCCATCACCTGATTTTTATTTAATGCCTTCCAATTGCAACTGAGGCTACTTGTTACAATTCATGCCACAGTCTCCATTTTAGGTCGTGGACATGGTCGTGTTCCTGGGCTTGACCTTACACCGCGGCCTCTGCTGCGAAGCGAGGACGTACCTGTATACTTGTTGCAGATCTGGTTCCTTTTGCGGTGCCACTGTAACCGTAAATGCTCCTGTCGCCGCTGCTTACCCATTTGTAGTTTCTGTGCGGCTTTTCCCTTGCTTGCCATGCTGCTCCACTGTCTTGGCTGCTGCCCTATTTCCTTGTCACTTTATAGAGGGCGGCGGTCACATTATGCTCTCATTCCCACAGTGTGTAGCAGGGTTTGGCTTCCTCTGCCAATCCCCTTCCACCTGTGTGGTTAGAAGCCTGCTTCTCCCCACACTCCCTGCCTGATCATTGTTGTGTTGCCTTATGTTGTGGTTATTAGTTGTATTAGTTTTGTGTCATGTTGGTGTCCTTGTGGAATCCCCATGTTGTTTGTTGTCTCCATGTTGGTTTCCATGTGTCTTTCTGTCTGAGTCTTTGTCTGCGAGTTTCCTTGCCATGCTCTTAATTTATGTGTTCTTGCCATATTTCTGCTGGTTACCTTGTGAGTTTATGCCTTTATTCCTAGCAAGTGTCATAGCTTGAGTCTCTGCTTTGTGTCCTGTCAAGTTCTTGGTGTTGAATCCTGTCTGCATATGTTTTGTTCCTTGCACTTCATTTGAACCTTTCTGTTTGGCATCTGTTTGACCTTATGTCTGTTTAGTTCTGACTCTATGTCTGTTCTGTACCTACATGTCTCTACACTGTCTTCTGTATCTTTGTCCGTATTCCTGTTGGTGCCAAACATTGGCACTTCCAGCCTGTCTGGTCAGCTGCCACTGCCGGGGACTGCATTGAGGTCGCACCTGGCGGCTGTCAGGGAAGCCATCTTTACCATCAAAGGCTCTATGAAGATGCCCGACGGCCACTTAGTTATGCCCCCTCAAAGCAAGCACGACAGTGGTCCAGTGGGTCCACTACCCGCTTTACCCGCTCACCCGTTACACTACTACTACTTACAGTATCAGACAAGACATCACATCTCAATCCCCAACTAATACCCATCCTGTCCCTCCCCACACACCCTCTAGGCTGCTTTCAGCCCTTGACCCCACGACAGAGGAAGAAGTATCCAGGCCTCTCTTGCCTGCTCGCCCCACCGCCTGCTCTGGTGATCCCATTCCCTTTCACCTTGTCCACTCTATTTCTCTGGCTGTCCTCTCTCACCTAACTACCATCTTCAACCTCTCTCTCTTCACTGGGATTTTTCCCTTCATTTAAACATGCTGCTATAACCCCTTTACTAAAAAAGCCCACTCTGGATCTGTGCTGCGCAGTCTCTAACCTTCCCTTCATCTGTAAACTCCTAGAACGCTTGGTCTACTGTCGCCTAATCCACTATCTCTCTACTAACTCTCTTCTTGATCCTTTACAATCAGGTTTCCGCACCTTACACTCCATAGAAACTGCTCTATTTAAAGTCTCAATTGATTTCCTCCCTGCTAAATGTCAGGGCAACTAGTCGTTGTTGCTTCTTCTGGATCTCTCTGCAGCATTTGACAATGTTTATCACCATCTTCTCCTCAGCATGCTCAGTGCCATTGGCATCCACGACACTGCTCTTGTGGCTCTCATCCTACCTCTAAGAATGCTCCTTCAGTGTCTCATTTGCAGGTTCTACTTCTTCTTCTCTCCCTCTTGCTGTTGGGGTTCCTCAGGGATAATTTCTTGGTCCTCTCCTCTTTTCAATCTACACAGCCCCCATTGGACAAACCATCAGCAGATTTTGCTTCCAGTACCATCTCTACGCTGATGACACTCAACCATACACCTCCTCCTGAGACATCCCGCCTACTCTCCTACAAAACACTAGTGACTGTCTGTCTGCTGTCTCTGACTCTCTCTATCGTAAACTAAACCTCACTAAAACTGAACTTCTTGTCTTTCCGCCATCTACCAACCAACACCCATCTGCTATTTCTGTTTAAGTATGTGGTACCACCATACAGTGAAGGAAATAATTATTTGATCCATTGCTGATTTTGTAATTTTAAGGATAGAAAATCACATTGTATAAATTATATAAATGTATTTGCATTTTGCAGAGAGAAATAAGTATTTGATTCCCTACCATAAAGAGTTCTGGCTACTATAGACCAGTTAGACGCTCCTAATCAACTCGCTACCTGCTTTAAAGACAGCTGTCTTAAATAATCACCTTTATAAAAGACTCCTGTCCACAGACACAATTAGTCAGACTCTAACCTCCACAACATGGGCAAGAGCAAAGAGCTTTCTAAGGATGTCAAGGACAAGGTCATAGACCTGCACAAAGCTGGAATGGGCTATAAAACCATAAGTAAGATGCTGGGTGAGAAGGAGACAACTGTTGGTGCAATAGTAAGAAAATGGAAGAAATACAAAATGACTGTCAATCGACATCGATCTGGGGCACCATGAAAAATCTCACCTCGTGGGGTATCCTTGAGGAAAGTGAGAGATCAGCCTAAAACTTCACAATGAGAATTTGTTAATGATATCAAGGCAGCTGGGACCACAGTCACCAAGAAAACCATTGGTAACACATTACGTTGTAATGGTTTAAAATCCTGGAGTGCCTGCAAGGTTCAAATAACAAATAGCACACCAGTCCCGAAGTTACTTTCGGCATGAGCAGGAGCCCACCTGCCAATCACTCCACACCTCTCAACATATATGCCGTTTTTCAAAACTGAGATAAACTTCTTTCTCAAGATCTCTTTAATACTGATAGTTATAGGTGTGTTTACATCCAGTAAGCCACATTATTGCACATTCTTCACATATTAACTTATTAAAACATGTAACCTGGGATCAAAACACTCAGTCTCTGAGTCCTCAATATTCAGCGTATTCACCAACATATCCCATTTACTGGGTCTTCATCGAGGTAGAGCATTCTTACAGCTGGCTGCTGCTTCCATACTGTCCAACAACATTTCGTGGGAGCCACGCCCCCTTTTTCAAGCACATTTTTTAATAAGGTTACATGTTTTAATAAGTTAATATGTTATTAATGTGCAATAATGTAGCTTACTGGGTGTTAACACATCTATAACTATCAGTATTAAAGAGATATTGAGAAAGAAGTTTATCTCGGTTTTGAAAAATGGCATATATGTTTAGAGGTGCCTGCAAGGTTCCCCTGCTCAAGAAGGAACATGTGCAGGCCCCTCTGAAGTTTGCTAATGATCACTTGGATTATTTTGTGAGTGATTGGGAAAAGGTGCTGTGGTCAGTTGAGACAAAAATTGAGCTCCTTGGCATTAACTCAACTTGCTGTGTTTGGAGGAAGATAAATGCTGCCTATGACCCAAAGAACACTGTCCCCAAAGTCAAGCATGGTGGTGGAAACATTATGTTTTGGGGGTGTTTCTGTGCTAAGGGCATAGGACTACTTCACCTCACCAATGGAAGAATGGATGGAGCCATGTAGCGTAAAATCCTGAGTGACAACCTCCTTCCCAGGACATTAAAAATGGGTTGTTGCTGGGTCTTACAGCAATGACCCAAAACATACAGCCAAGGAGTGGCTCATAAAGATGCACATTAAGGTCATGGAATGGCCTAGCCAGTCTCCAGACCTTAATGCCATAAAAAACTTATGGAGGGAGTGGAAGCTCCGAGTTGCCAAGTGACAGCCTCAAAATCTTAATGATTTAGAGATGATCTGCAAAGAGGAGTGGACCAAAATTCCTCCTGACATGTGCGCAAACCTCATCATTAACTACAAAAAAAGTCTGACTGCTGTGCTTGCCAACAAGGGTTTTGCCACCAAGTATTAAGTCTTGTTTTCCAGAGGGATCAAATGCGTATTTGTTACTGCAAAATGCAAATAAATTTATATAATTTATACAATGTGATTTTCTGGATTTTATTTTTAACATTTTATCTCTCAATGTTAAAATTAACCTGCCCTTAAAATTTTAGACTATTCATGTCTTTGTCAGTGGGAAAACTTACACAATTAACAAGAGATCAAGTAATTATTTCCTTCACTGTAGTCTAGCAAAAGAACTTCATAATTATATAGGTGTTATTTAGAAATTCTTCATTGACATATGTAATAAATTCCTCTAATATATTCAGTAACAGAATATTCATTTGTCTTAGTTGATTACTAGATAAAGTTCAGACATGAAAGTCATTACACTTTAATAGTATCATCAGTGTGTATGTTTGGACCATCGGCTCTTTACGTACACAGTATCCTATTACAGAAGTGACTGATCTTTTATTGCACTAATATCCTATTTATCATAATTATCATACGGAAATAGTTATTTTAAGCACAATCCTATTGTGTGTCATCTATTTTATTACATCATATATGTGACAATTACGTATTAAACAACAAAAATACAAAATGACATTTAAGAACGTAAGGAAAAAGGTTATAGGATGCCTTATTATTTTCGTGGGAACATCCAGAACATGAATCAGGTAGGCTTCTAGGCATTGGCTGAAGGGAATTAAAATAAATAGTGGCACTTTTCAGAATGTGGAGCATAATCTTGTTATACTAGGAAGCAAAGCACGGTGGGTTTATATCTTCAGGCCAAATTATTGGCAAACTATAGATTACAGAAGGCATTGTCCTTTAACTCATGCAAATGCTTACATTCTACCCAAAATACACATACATTGTATATTAAAATTCATCTCAGGTGTGATATGTTTTATAGATTCTTAGAGTTCACAAAGTGGTTTGTCAATTTTAATGTTTCTAAGGTCTTACTGTATTAGCTGAAAACCTTCAAAGACTTTCATGTCACAATTCTAAAAAAAACATTGGAATAATCTTCTTGCAAACAATAATTCCTTCCTTGAACATGAAAAGAGCTCTTTTCGATAAAGCCTATTACCACATATGGATATCCCAGTGGAGGTTTCCCCTGCTCCTCTCTTACACTTAAAGGGGTTGTTCAAGTTAGTTAAAATGAAGTAATAAGGTACTGCACCTCAAGTAAACAGCTCCGAATAGTGTTATAAGGCAGTAGCATGTGACCACTACAATTGCTGAGTGGCGTCCCACTATGTCGGAGACAGGAAGAGAACAGAGGACTAGGGAGAGATGCACAGGAACAGAGATGAGGAGAAAATTCATTAATTTTGTTTTGGGGGCAACAGTTCTTTTTAAGTTTATTAGAAATCCCCTTTAACTATCAAGAACAGAAATCTATGTTGTGCATGGCTGAATATTTATGTAAATGAGCAGCATGTAATAAAACTATGTCTGAATGAAGATATAAAGATAGGGGAGGTTGCTGATCATTGGTGTGGATGATGAGAGTGGTGAGTGGTGTGGTGCACCGGCGCTATAGAAGAAAACAGACAACACTTGTTCTGGGAAATCTTCAGGCTTTTACTCAAGGCAAGAATTCTTGTGAATGTTACACTTTTTTTTTTTTTTTTAGCTAGTCACAGGTAACTATAGCACAGCACAATACACCTTTCTTCAAGTTGTTCCCCAGAAACTGCTTTCTCAGTTCCTTTCCAGTCCAGCTGTCCAAGGCGCTGGCATCTGGCGACAACCCCATCCCAGTCCAGCTGTGCAAGGAGCTGGAATCTAGCAACACAGGACACTCTCAGCTCTATCTTCACTAGGGTCTCTCACTCAGTGGTTTCCTGTACTGCCCACTGATATCACTGTGCTTGCTCTCCTTTTTGTGTCCATTTTCTTTCTGGTTTCTCTTCAGTAGGACATCTGTGAGTGGGGCTGTTGTCCTTCTCCAGCCTGCCCTACCTATCACCAGCTCATAGGTAGGGTTTCCCCTTTTCTTTTCTTTAATACAATTTCTAACTGCTAGAACATACAACTCAGAACTGAACTCAGAAGAACTGACTAGAAACTGACAGGCTTTTTCCTATAACTGTGTAGGCCTAGGACTGATCCCCCTATCTGCACCCAGATTGGCTGCCTGCCTAGCTGCACTGTCTCCCTACTCTTAACTAACTGAATTTACCCCTTTAAGGTTATTAACTATTAATATCACTCTGCATTCTAATCTACAAACAAGTCAACTCCTTCCTTACTAGAGTTACACGAAACTATACATTTATATATATATATATATATATATATATATATATATATATATAATATATATATATATATATATATTTGTACATTCCCACAGATACCAGCTATAACATCCAAACAATTTTATGACAACCATAAGATACAGTAAATCTCAAATTATAAAAAAGTCATAAAATAACCCCACCTATAAGAAGTACAAGGTAGACACATTGCATATTTTGAAGATGCTACTTAACAATCATGGGTGTTCTTAAAGGGGTTTTCTCACTACAAACATCATATCTATAATGAAAGGGACAGCAAAAATAAGCAAAGTTGCAATTGGTTTGTATTACCTAAATCATTTAGTATAACAGATGTTACCTAATTTGTGTGTGTCTGGAGCTACTGGGGTCAGGCCGTGCCCCCTTTGCTGTAATAAGCTGCCTGCATTTAGTTCAACCTCTGGATGGGACATGCCCTCTGTGCTGTGATTGGCTGTCCTGCACTCTCTGTGCTCACTCCCCTCTGAGCAATGTGAAACAGACTGCCTGTGCCTCTGCTCTGATGTGGAGGTTCTGGACAATTACTGAGTCTCTTTAGCTACTAGATTCACTCCCCCCACCCATATAACACACCCTTATACACTCTGCTCCCCACCCATATAACACACCCTTATACACTCTGCTCCCCCACCCATATAACACACCCTTATACAATCTGCTACTCCCACCCATATAATCCCCCCTTATACACTCTGCCCCCCCCCCCGCCGGCCTTAAAAATGGAGGGGGGGGGGGTGAAGTGACTTTCTAACATTTGCTTCATCCTTTCAGGTTTCTAAGTGTCCTTGTGTCTTCCTGGTCTCATCAGATTTGGAATTTAATGCATTTATGTAATATTATGGAGTTGTATTTATAACTGTTTACACCAATGCAGGTATTCTAATTACAAGGATTGCTTGTGGAGCCTGGGAGGGAGGTGACACACACAGCTCTCCGGGCATGAAAACTGACCATTGCAGGAGGTCTTGAGAGCTGTGACATCCACTCCCTCCCACTGCTCACACAGAATGAAGAGTAGGGAGTAGGAACAGGGAGTAGGTGTGATGAGGTCACCACTCCTCAGTGAGGGAAGACACGCCTACTGGGAAGAAAGACTTGCCCCTGTATTTGAAAATCTCAAGTCAGATAAACTGCTCAGATACCTGCAAAACACTGTAGTGAGAAAACCCCTTTAAGCAATTTCACATAAAGGCACAATGGTTTGTGAAAAAATAGAAACAAATATATAAAATCCATGTTTGTGGTTAGAAGCCTGAGACACACACAAGTTACTAAGGAAACAGGTCAGGATATGCAAAGTTCATAATGTAATTTATGAATATGTCTACATGCACATATTTTAATATACAAAACTAAACAATGACAAAATGACACCTGTTAAGGTGCGATATATATTAGGCAGACTTTGAATAGTCACTTTCCTGAAGTTAAGTACTGGAAGCAGAAAATAGGCAAGCATAAGGATCTCAACAACTGCATTTCCAAATGGCAAATATTGTAGGTGTTCAACTGACAAGGTCATTAGGGCCCAAAGCTAAGTTATAAGCTTAGAGAGTGAAGGCTAGCCTGTGTGCTCTAATCTTACATACAAACTAAATTGCCAAGGCTGGCTATGAAAGAAAGGCTTCAAAAAAGCAGCACATTACAACTTGCTGCATACGGGTCTGTGTACCCCCAGATCACTCAGAGTGCCCATGCTGAATCCTGTCCACAGCAAAACTGCCTATAACGGGCCTCATGCACTCTGACCTTTTTATCCCAGTCCACTCCTCGTGGGGGCTTGCTTACTTTCTTAATTGCTCCACATTTAAGCGATGCAATGCTGCCTCCATGTACATCTACAAAATGCCTCGTGGCCCCTGATGTGTGTGCATTGCTTGCCCGTGAAAATTATGGCACCAGGACGTACTATGGGAAGAAGGCAAGCCAACAGAGGCCATAAGAGATTCTAGGCAATATTTTTTAGGGAGTCCTTGGGTCCTGGCATTTATGTCCATGATATGTACCACCTACATAATATTGCTGCAGATGTGTGCTATAAATTAAATGTATAGGAACACATTCATATAACTAAAGACATCTTGAAGATCAGAAGAGCCAAACTGGACTCAAACTGTCTGTGCATACCTGTGATTGTATAGACTAAGATTGGAATTGAAATTTTACAGATTTATCTTCTGCTTTGAACATGTGAACTAGAATTGCTTTCTGGGCAGCTGCAGGAAGTTGGATATGTCTCTAGAGAGGTGAGCTGGCATATTGCATTAATACACATATGTAGGTACATTATTCCTAACCGCAAGTAAATATATACGTACATATGAATCCAAAATTTATGCTGATGGTACCCAGGCCAAATTCTAATTAAAAGCTATTATGATTGTATATTAGATCAACAATAATACATACCTCTCATGAATGATCATGTAGGGTTCTTTTCATTCATTTATTGATTCATTAACTATGAACAAAAACCTAGTCAAAAAATAAAGTTATTTTATTGTAATTGGTTATAGCCATTTACCCAAATAATATAAAGATAGTAAGTGATTACACATAAAAAATGTCACCAAGCATGCCTTCTTTTAAAGGGGTTTTGCCACCATGTAAAGTTGACATGGGATGCTTAGAAATCATAAGTTTAGCACTTTCCTAATTGCATGTCATAAAAAAAAGTGTAAGGTGCCACAGCTGCAGCCTTCATTACCTTCATTACCTTATCATTGTGTGCTGGTTGTCATTGGAGCCGACCTGTTCTAAGCCTCCTACCTGTCTGGCCGCGCTTGCGTGGTTCTTATCTCTTCCTGTGAAGCCCCCTCGGGAACGAGCATGTCCTGACACATGGCCTGACATGCGCAGTAGCTCCCCTCCCCGGCCAGGACAGTCTGTGGGCTCCTCACTTCCCCCTTTCTTCCTACTCGCACAGAATCTTCAGGGACTGTGCTTGGGGGATATTGGCTGTGCTTGGCTGTTCTCCAGATTCTAAGCCACGCTCCCTTACTGCATGTCTACGCTTTTCTAAGTTCTAGTTCCTTGATCCGTTCCCTTACTCCTTGTCTTCTACGTTTTTCTACATTCTGGGTCTTTGTCCCGCTCCCTGCCTCCCTGCTTTAAGCTCTCAGATGCCGGCAGCAAGACTCGCAGCGTGATGACGTCACTAAGTGCCGTCTGGAGGGCGGTTTTTTTTAAACTACCCAAGCAGAGAACGCCCCGACCTCAAGACCCAGGGGACTAGCAGCAGCGTTTGAGGTAGGGAACAGCCGTCTTGGCAAAACCCCTTTAAGTGTTGAAGTTGTCTTCTATTTATTTTTATATTTTAATAGTTTTATGAACAGTATGCAGCTTGTTTACCAAAAAAATGTTTTCAACATTTGTGAGTAATAAGATATGTGTCAAAAGTCAGCAACAAAACCATTTTAGTATTCACATGTTTTTTAAATAACTATTTTACTTACTATGTACTTACTCTTTACCACATATAAAGGTCAATCTAGTATCTTTTGCTACTTGTCTGTGGTTTGTTTTATATATTTAGTTGCAATTTCTCAGAGTTGTATTATAGAATTTTAATAGCTTGAATTTTTATTTTAAATAACTAAAATAATTTTTCACTCACAAAAATTTAAACAAATAGTATATTATTAAATAGGTGCTAACTACATGCAAATTCTTCGTAAGTTCAAAATGGAAACAATAGTCAACAAGCTCCAAAGCTCACTCTAGTGAGTAGAACAGAAAATCAGAGCTCCCAATGTTGTAAAAAAAATACTTTAGATCAAGAAAGTCTTAACATGGTGCTACATAGAAAAAATGTAGGAAGTGCCGTTGTCATAGCAGCAACTGTTATACCCATCTACTGCAGAATTTATTTATGTATGTTAAAAAAAAATCTGTTGTATTTTACCCACCTCAGATTGCTATTCTTTAGAAATCTTTGTCATAATTATCTCATATTGCCCTATGGGATACACTAATTTTGCCATCACTGACTGTGAAACCATTCACAATTGGATATTTAAATGCTTTGACACAGCAGGATAGTTTCTTGTGCAGAGTCACAAAGAGCTAATGCTGGAATTTAATACCGTATGCATTTTAGTTTACAACCCTAATTCCAAAAAAGTTGGGATGCTGTGCAAAGTGTAAAGAATGTAATAATTGGTCAATCTCTTATAGCCATATTTTATTCACAACAGAACCTACATCAGAAATTGAAAGTTAGAAATTTTTTCATTGTATTTGAAAAAAATAACAAATAAAAAATAAAAATTTAGAAATTGATGGCAGCAATACATTTCAGAAAAGTTGGGCAGGGTTAAAAATAGACTGGAAAAGTAAGTGGATAAATAAGGCACAAGTTTGTGTAAAAGTGCATAAAAAGAACATGTTAGAGAGACACAACCTCTCAGAAGCAAAATGGTCGAAGATTGACCAATTTGTTTAAAACTGCATTTAAAAATTGTGGAACAATTTACCGAAAAATTATCCTTAACTTAAATTGTAAAGACTTTGAATATTTCACTATCTACAGTACATAATACCTTCAAAAGAATCTGGAGAAATCCAAGTACACAAATGACAAGACCAATGATCAATATTGGATACTCGTGGTTCTCAGATGGCACTGCATTAACAGGCTTGATTTAGTCATGCAGATCACTGCATGAGTTTAGTAATACTTCCAGAAATAATTGTCTGTGAACCCAGTTCGCCGTGCAATCTACAAATGTAAGTTAAAGCTCTAACGTACTTATCAGAAGCTATATATCAACACAGTCCAGAAATGCCACTGTCTTATCTGGGCCAAAGTTCATTTAAAATAAATTGAGGCAAAATGGAAAACTCTTCTGTGATCAGGTGAATCAAAATGTAAAATTATTTATGGAAACTATGGATACTGTGTCTGTGGACTCATGGAAAGAGGAACCATCAATAACAATCTCATAATATCAGTGCACAGTTTAAAAGTCTGTATCTCTGGGGTTGCATTAGTGCCTATGGCATGGGTAGTTTACACATCTTGAAAAGTGCTATCAATGCTGTGCAGTATATACTAGTGCATCTCAAAAAAATATCATTGAAAATTAAAAAGGTTCTCCAGGATTATCTTTGTATTTCTTATAGGGCTCACAAATGTATTATATTAAACCTTGTAATTCATACTGTAATGAGGCTATACAATATATGGGTTTCTCTATTTGACTTATGTATTGTAACTTATGTATGTTTCTCTCTGCTCTCTATGACACCAAACTTTTTTTTAATTTTGACAACAATGGAAGACTAACTGTATGACCAGCTTGTGAGATTCTACACTGCAACACAACAAAAGTACCCACTGTGGATCTATGATCTACCTCCAGAGAAACACGTAAATGCCAAATCTCAGTTCAGACATACTGCTAAGCCACGTCAAGCAGACGGAAGGATTCTTTACCATGGGGAAAAGGAGATTCTCAACATAAGTGGACTGCCACATTTCCTGAAGACCTGTCATGACACACTTATTTCTGGTGACCATTTTGGCAGAGATAAAACATTAGCCAAAATATCTGATTATTGTAACGGGTGAGCGGGTAGAGCGGGTAGTGGACCCACTGGACCACTGCCGGGCTTGTTCCAAGGGGGCGTAACTAAGCAGCCGTCGGGCATCTTCACAGAGCCTTTGATGGTAAGGATGGCTTTCCCCGACAGCCGCCAGGTGCGACCTCAGAGCAGTCCCCAGCAGTGGCAGCTGACCAGACAGGCCAGAAGTGCCAAAGCTAGGCACCAACAGAATAGGAACAAAGATAAAGCAGACTAGGTACAGATATGTGCAGGTACAAACAGACAAAGACAGGACAAAACGAATGCCAAACAGGAGGATTAAACGCAAGGCAAAGGAACAATACATAGACAGACTGGAAACAACACCAAGAACATAAGCAGAGACCAGAAGAGACTTAAGCTACACTCAGGCAAGGAACCAAAGCACGACCAGGGCAAGAACACAGGCAGAAAACAAGGCAAGGAAACTCACAAAGACACAGACACATGGAGACCAGTACAGAGACCAAATATAGAGGAAACCACAAAGGCACAAACAAGACAGCGTGTGCACACCAGACTGCTAACAGACAAGATGAGAAAACACACAGCAACAACCAACTACAACTAGAGACAACATGACACAACAAGACACAACATGCAACAACAAGGTTCAGGCAGGGAGTGTAGGGAGAAGCAGGCTTATAAACACAAAGGTGGAAGGGGATTGGCAGAGGAAGCCAAACCCTGCTGCACACTGTGGAAATAAAGGAAGGCAAGATGCGGCCGCCGCCCTCTAGAGAGACAGGGAAACAGGGCAGCAGCCAAGATGGAGGAGCAGCATGGCCAGCATGAGAAAAGCCGCACAGCAACCACAGGTGGGTAAGCAGCGGGGATAGGAACGTACAAAGTGACAGCAGAGACCGCGGTGAAGGACAGGAACAAGGCCATGTCCGCGGCCCAGAACAGAGACCGCGGCATGGGCTGTGACAATTATTACTGGAAGGGAATGAAGAACGACATTCACCAACATGTCAAGGCCTGTCAAAAATGTTATGTCATAAATACCAAAATCAGCATGGAAGCTCCACAACTCAACAGTATACCAGTGCCTGGAAAAGTATGGAGCCTAGTCGGGATTGATATAATCGTTCCTCTGCAGGAGACATCAAATGGCAACAAATATATAGTTGTTGCCACTGATCATTTCTCCAAGTGGACTGAAGCAACAGCTGTTCCAGATAACAGTACCAAGTCAGTAGCAATGTTTTTGTACCCTGTTATTTGCCACCTTGGCTGGATGGACACTCTGATTGGCAACTAGGGACGAGACTTTGTGAACTCAATCATGGACAACCTGATGGAGAATTTTCAAACAGATCACTGCATTTTATGTGCCTACCATATACAAACAAATGGCCAGCGGGAACGTGACAATCGAACTCTCAAAGAATCTTTTAGTAAGCTTGTGAATGGCCAAGGAAACAACTGGGATTAGTTCATCTATGGTGTTCTGTTTGCCTATCACACATGTGCATGTCTCAACCAAGTGCACTCCATTTCTGCTCATGTATGGATGGAAAGCCTCTTATGGACCTCAACCCCTCAGAAAATAGCACTGTGGACCAGATTCCCATTTCGGATGATGCCAACTCTGATGTGCTAAATACACTGACTACCATTCTTTAAAATCTCTGCTCAGCCATCAGTACCAACATCCACTCCGCCCAGGAAAACCAGAAGCGTGCCTTTTACCGCCAACACAACATCAACAAAAAAATCACTGCTCGTATCATTGTTTATATCAAGAATCAGCACTGTATTCATCGCATGGGTTCAAAGATATAACCACGCAGGATTGGACCCAACGTAGTTGTGTAATCCTTGATTAAGGGACAAATTAAACTTCATAACAATAAGACTGGCAAGATACTGAGCAACACCTACCACGTCAGCAACCTTAAACTAGTTGTCTCACTATAGGTTTTCAGCCTACCTCAGTGTGTCTGGCAGCATAGAATTTTTGAATTCAGGGGCGTGCTTCTTGTCTGCCTCTTCTCCTCCCCCTTCCTTACTCACCTCAGCACACAGACAGCTCTCCTCCTCTAACTGCAGTAACTTCTAAATAGCAGGGGGAGGGGGAGGGAGTTTTCTGCCAGAGTTAACCCTGTGTGTGCCTGCCTAGGTCTGCTGGCGGCTGCTCACTGCTGGATCAGCTGCACTGTGCTGCTGTGGCCGAGCTCTTGCTGCTCCTCTCCACAGAGTCAGGAGACAGCAGGGAGAGGGCTGATCTATGAGTGGCTATGGAGCCAGAGGTCTGTGAAGCTGTGTATGCTAATAGCAGAGCAGGGGGGGGATGTAAGTGTTCCTATACCCCCTGCTTAGCATACAAATCTCCATGGACATCTCAAGCAACAACAAACACAAACACTGTCCTCCCATCAGAACAGACACAGGGCAGCTGTGAAGTGTGTTACTATAATCACAATGTGTCACTAATACAGCAGAGCAGGGAGGGATATTAACCGTTCACATGCACATGCACTATTAGTATAGTCAAAGCCCTACAGACACATCATGATTATAGTAACACACTTCACTGCTGTCACATCGTACTGACCACAGATCAGCCTCACCTGTGCTCTCCTCAATCTGTATAGAGAGCAGGAGGGAGCAGGCACACACAAGGTTAATCCAGGCAGCACAGCTACACAGACACAGATGCCAGGAGTAGAGCCTTCCCCCTCCCTCCACTACCGAAGCATCACAAGTGGCCTCATACTGTGCGGGAGGGGCTCTGTGCTCCGACCTGTATTGAGAAGCTGATGAGTCACCAGCACTGGCAGCCAGTGAGAGAAAAATCAACAGGTCGGTGGCTATAGTGATTTGAGGAACTGATGCACTCCTACTACCAGGGATAACTCAAAATCAGTAGGACATTTGTAATGAACATATATTACAAAGCTGCTTGTTTTTTTAAAGAGCTTTTAATTAAAACCCAATTATTGTAGCGAGACAACCCCTTTAAGATTTACCAGGATGAAGAGACTTCTCAACTATCCTGTCCCATGATGATTGTTCCAGTGACTCTGCCACACAGAAACACAAGCAAACTAAGACTTTCAACCCATTACCAAGTTCAGGAAGTATCTTATCACCACTCTTGACCTCATATTTGGTAGGGTTGTACACTATGGATGCACAGGGAACCTTGGACAAACATGGCATATATATAAAACCAAAGGTGATAGGAATTGCTACAACCACTCCCTTCTCAGAGATAAAGTCATCCACCACATAAAAATTGATTTGACAAAAAGACTGCAGGACTACTTGAACCAGAATGTGAATGAATATGTGAACATCTCTAGAACGTCTTATGATGGAGTCTGGGCAACTGATGCAGAGATCATGGAAACAGTAAATCTGTTGAGTTGTGGCATCATCGTCTACACAAACTTTGGTGACTCCATGGATTGATTGACATATCCTTCAACCTGCAGTCAACAATAGAACATGCACTTTATCTTGAAAAAAATCATTTTAATATTGTTATTAGTGTTTACCTTTAAATATTTATATTGTAGCAAGGACCCAACACACTGGACAACTATTGAGCAATATGTAGTCCCAGATAGATTTCCCTTGTATTGAGTGACAAGTGACTTGTTGGTAACGAGAAATCGCTGAAAAAAAAACAATTTACATACTCGCCACCCAGGATGTCCTGGCTCCATGTCTCTGCCAGCCACCATTCTTGCTTCTCTGGCTGCAGCTTTTTAATTTCACAGTGTCCCTTATCCCCGTAGAACTTCCATTTCATCTGATCAGTGTATAACACGTCATGCGCTGATCAGGTGACCCATAAACATTTGGCTGATAATCGCCCCATGTAAAGCCACCTTTATAAGTTGAAGTTTCAAGAGGTTATTACTTTTATTATATTATCAACAGTCGATTTTTTCTGGTTGAAGTAATAAAACTGTATGTGTTTAGAGTTTTAAGATTTAAGTCAATTAGCTTTCTCCCTTAACTTACCAGCCAAAGCTGAATCCCCAATAAAATGTTAAAAAATAAAGTAATTCTTGTGTATCTCACTCAATGCTACTGACGGGGGTATAATATGACCTGAAGAGAATGAATTGGTCTAGGCTAATTTATACTCTGATGTATAAATTAGCCTAGGCCAAAATATAACCAGGGTATACTCTAGTCTGGGCCACTTTAACCGCAGGTAGAGCCTGAACTGTGGGTATACTCTGGCCTGTTACATCGGAACTGAACTAGCCTTTCACCAATAGAAAACATTTGGTGTATTATGAAATTAAAAATTCAGCAAAGATAACCCAAGACTGCTGAGCAGCAAGAATCCTTCATCAAACAAAAACGGGAGAACATTTCTCTCCCAAAACTCCAGCTATTGGTCACCTAACTACCAGATGTTTACAGACTGTTGTAAAAAGAAGAGGGGATGCTACTCAATGGAAGACTTGGCCCTGTCCCAATTTTTTTAATGTGTATCTTTGCTATCAATTTCTAAATTAGTTAATTTTTATTAAATGAAATGAAAAAATGGCTAACTTTTAACAACTCATGTATGTTCTATGATCTGTTGTGAATAAAATTGAAGAGGCTTCCAATTAATTGCATTGTTTTCTTTACATTTTAAAAAGCTGAATTGGAGTTGTAGTATTATTACTTTATAAAGTTTTTACATAATCTTTTTTCATCACATTTTTGAAATGTATTATATAATGTGCTTAAGCTGAATCCTCAAAGTCTTGCTTGATTTCAGAAAGGGGTGGCCCAAAAAGTATTACTGTTAAGAGTTTAATTGTGCAATTAAAAACAAGTACCTAGATATATGAGTTTAATCTCTTATACCTTTAGGCTGGTAAATTGGGTTGTGCAGAAGTTAAGAAATATTTTTCTGAATCTTGAATTCTGTAGTTGACACATAGGGTGAGCACAAAAACAATATTTGATTTTAGGTAATTTAAACATCATAACTTACTGGAATATGTTTATACATTTCGTGACCACAGATAAATTAAGTGAAAATTTTTATTTTTTTTTGCCTCTAAGGGCCACATGTATGAAAACTGTTTAGGTCTAAAACTCTTTGTTTCCCATAGCAACCAATCAGAGCTCTATATGAAATGAAAGGGGTGCTCTGATTGGTTGCTTTAGAACTAGACAGTTTTCATACATGTGGGTCTAAGTGCCAAAAAATACACAGTAACCAATCAAGCCACCACTGGTAGATGCACATACAGTCATATGAAAAAGTTTGGGTACCCCTATTAATCTTCAGCATTTTTAGTTCTAAATATTTGGGCGTTTGCAACAGCCATTTCAATTTGATATATCTAATAACTGATGGACACAGTAATATTTGCGGATTGAAATGAGGTTTATTGTACTAACACAAAATGTGCAATATGCACTAAACCAAAATTTGACCGGTGCAAAAGTATGGGCACCCCAACAGAAAAGTGACATTAATATTTAGTAGATCCTCCTTTTGCAAAAATAACAGCCTCTAGTCGCTTCCTGTAGCTTTTAATCAGTTCCTGGATCCTGGATGAAGATATTTTTGACCATTCCTCTTTACAAAACAATTCAAGTTCAGTTAAGTTTGATGGTCGCCGAGCATGGACAGCCGCTTCGAAAGTATCCCACAGATGTTCAATGATATTCAGGTCTGGGGACTGGGATGGCCATTCCAGAACATTGTAATTGTTCCTCTGCATGAATGCCTGAGTAGATTTGGAGCTGTGTTTGGGATCATTGTCTTGCTGAAATATCCATCCCCGACGTAACTTCAAAATCACCACGGATTCTTGTACATTATTCTGAAGAATCTGCTAATACTGAGTTGAATCCATGCGACCCTCAACTTTAACAAGATTCCCGGTGCCGGCATTGGCCACACAGCCCCAAAGCATGATGGAACCTCCACCAAATTTTACAGTGGGTAGCAAGTGTTTTTCTTGGAATGCTGAGTTTTTGGGACACCATGCATAATGCCCTTTTGTATGACCAAACAACTCAATCTTTGTTTCATCAGTCCACAGGACCTTCTTCCAAAATGAAGCTGGCTGTCCAAATGTGCTTTTGCATACCTCAGGCGACTCTGTTTGTGGCGTGCTTTCAGAAACGGCTTCTTTCGCATCACTCTCCCATACAGCTTCTCCTTGTGCAAAGTGTGCTGTATTGTTGACCGATGCACAGTGACACCATCTGCAGCAAGATGATACTGCAGCTCTTTGGAGGTGGTCTGTGGATTGTCCTTGACTGTTCTCATCATTCTTCTTCTCTGCCTTTCTGATATTTTTCTTGACCTGCCACTTCTGGGCTTAACAAGAACTGTCCCTGTGGTCTTCCATTTCCTTACTATGTTCCTCACAGTGGAAACTGACAGGTTAAATCTCTGAGACAACTTTTTGTATCCTTCCCCTGAACAACTATGTTGAATAATCTTTGTTTTCAGATCATTTGAGAGTTGTTTTGAGGAGCCCATGATGCCACTCTTCACAGGAGATTCAAATAGGAGAAAAACTTGCAATTGGCCACCTTAAATACCTTTTCTCATCATTGGATACACCTGGCTATTATTATTATTATTATTATTATTATTTATTTTAAAGCGCCATTGATTCCAGGGCGCTGTACAATCGAGGGGTTACATACAATACATAAGTCAAACGAGTACAAAGATAAATGAACAATGACAATTGGCATGACAGAGGGAGAGCGGACCCTACCCGCGAGGGCTTACAATCTACAAGGAGGGGGAAAGAGACAGGAGGTGGGGTTCAAAGCTATGAAGTTATGAAGTTATGAAGTTCTATGAAGTTTATGAAGGCTATGAAGTTCAAAGCTCAGTGAGGTCACAAAACCAATGCTGTGCTTCAGAAAGTCAGTAAAAAGTAGTTAGGAGTATTCAAATCAATAAAATGATAAGGGTACCCAAATTTTTGCACCAGTCAAAATTTGGTTTAATGCATTTTGCAAATTTTGTGTTAGTAAAATAAACCTATTTTCAATCCGGAAATTTTACTGTGTCAATCTGTTTTTTTATATATCAATTTGAAATGGCTTTTGCAAACACCTAAAGATTTATAACTAAAAATGATTAAGATTAATAGGGGTGCCCAAACTTTTTCATATGACTGTATAAAATGTTATTTAAGGTTGGTCATGCAATAGCACAACCTTGTAGCTCTTAGTGCATACAATCATATAACAATATGCAATGGCCACCATGGTTACATAGCCGTATTTTGATTGTTAAACACAAACCTTAGCATGGAAAAGGATGCACTATAATTAACATTTACGGTAAAAAAAAAAAACAAGAATCAATGCCTACACAGCAATTTTTTGCGTGCTCAGTCTTATGTTTAACAACCAAAATGTTTGCATTTTTATATAAAAATTTGATATTAAATTATTATTTAAAATTAAATATAAATTTTTATCATAATGGTACTTTTGTTCTTATTTAAAACATTTTTGCAAACTTAAAGGGGTTTTGCCACCATGTAATGTTGACGTGGGAACCTCCAAAATGGGTATTTAATCACTTTTCTAAATATATGTGATTAAAAAAAGTGAAAACTCTGAGAGCTACAGCATTTCTCAACCCCCCTTGGTTACCACAAAGCTTCCCCTAGTCACGACCCAGGAGCTGAAAGGCGTGCTTGTGTGAATCACTTCTTATCTGATGACAGGCAGAATGAATGGTCTTTTAAGGCACCGGGTAGCAATATGTTTTCTTTTGTATACAGAATAACTAGCTGTAGTGTTATTAGATCCCTGCTTTATCTGATGAAGAAGCTTTCAATCTGCTGTTTAGAATAGGTGTTCTCTTTTGTATACAGAATTCACAAGTTATAGTTTGATTATTTGAGTGAACATGTCACAGGATCCCCTTATGCAGGCTCTGTGCTCTGGCTGTGTGTGTCTGTGTGCGTCTCTGTCAGCTCCGTGATTTGTTTACATTACATAAGCTGCTTAGCAGATAAGGTTTCTCCTGACAGTGCCGTATGAGGCTCTGTGTCTTGCTGTATTGAATCCACTGTTGTACTGTTTATTAGTTCACTTAAGTTTTGAGACGCTCCCTTGGATTCCTCACTCCCCTCTCCCCTCTCCCTCTCTCCACTGCAGCTTCATGACTCAGCTTGATTTGTTTACATCTTGCTCTCATGCTGAACGGAGGTCATAACTTGGTCTGGTGGCAAATCCCCTTTAAAGGGGTTGTCTCGCTACAAAGAATAGTATTCAAATTGTAGGGAACACAAAATAAAGACATTTTCCAAATATATTGCTTTGTTTATCTGTTTTCCCTAAGGAGATACAAGTGAATTTATGACCTCCTTGGCCATTTCAGTTCCCTCAGTAACCGACCTGTAAACAATTCTCCCCCTGCTGTTTGTTCTATGAGATAGCAGTGAGTGAAGTCATTACACAGGTCGCGGCAGTGTCTGTGCTGCTTGGCAGTAAAAAGCTTGATTTATGTAAAATAAACAGAACTATAATTCGGGCTTTTGTTTGAGGGATCAGATAAAGCCTTCTGAGAGCAGTTTGAGAAGCTTCTGAGCTAATCTGATCTAATTAGCAACTGAAAGCACAGCGTTGAATACAAGCACAGAGCTGTATGCAAATTAGTCAGTCTGAATCAGGAAGTGACAGAGTATTTCATTCATGCAGCCTATGAAACTCTGTAGGGAGACAACACCTTTAATTCAGTTATGATGCCCTATATGATTTATGTTGGTTGTGAGTGTCACCATTTTCTAAAGACCCTGAATATCTACAGTATTTACAGCAATGCCAGGATCTTCCCTCTTAACACAGTATTATTGAACTGTTGTTCTCTGCATTCTTTAATTCTCCATGGTCATTCATGGCAAGCAAATTGTGAGCTTGGCTTCTAGTAGTCTCGATCTTAAAATTTAAATACTAAAATTACTAAACTGCATCTACTAGGAAAAAGAAAAAGCACTGCAAGCGAGCACTCACAATGACTAACAGGGATTGATGGGGAGATGAAGTTGGGGGAGAAGAGAAAGAAAAACACAAAGGACGACATGTATGATCTAGGCGCATAGAGGCGAGTTCTAAATAGCTTTAAAGTAGTGTAGAATGCGCCTAAATCTATGAACCTGTTGTACTGGTGGTCATAGATTAGCCGCTTTCTAGCTCCAAAATGACAACTCAGGCTCAGGTAAACCACTTTTAAGTTGGTCTGCTTGTTCCAGCAGTAATGCGCCGAGTTTTGCCATCATACAGTCATAAATGTATAGATTCATACAGTTGTGGTGCGACACGCCCCCAGAATGCCCCAACATCTTAGGAGCATTACAAAGTGCTGTGGCTGTCACAAAATGCACCTAATTTTGGAGTGTGTCTGCTCATACATCTAGAGAACAGGGCTGAATTAGTTTTTGGGCTGAAAGGATTCCACAATAAAGGCTCAGCCCCGTACATACATGTCGCCCAAAATGGCTAAAGTTGTCTTTGCCCTCAAATATTTCGACAGAAATTTTTTTTTGTGGTGGGGGAGGGAATCAGACAATATCTATTTCAATGAAATAAATATGTTCATTGTCAGCAAAATGGAAAATTTGTAATTTATTATTCAGAGAAAACTTGCATAGATTTTAAAAGAATCCAGTGAATGAGTTTTTTCTTTTTTTAACACTACGGGCTAGAAATATATTTGTATCATGCTCATCCCCACAGAGTTATTGGCATCTGATAAATGAAGTGTACTTTAAAAGCAAATGGAAAACACATTTAGTTAAAAAGTGCAATTTACGTTTTTAACAGTTTTTATTATTAGTATGCAGTGATAATTATAGAACAACTAAAATAAACCAGTCTGTAATGAGTCTGTACTACTTTCCATGCTGCATGGTGCTCTTCAGTGACGTTGATATTTGTCCACAAGGAACAGGTACACATCACACTGTAAATTTAGCTTGTCAGCAACACAAGTCTCTTAAGACAGCATGTGATGTGCTAATTGGAATAACCAAGCTTTAAAGTATGATACAGATCATTAATTACATTTTCAACTAGAAACTAAAGCTACACCTCTATTAAAAAATAAGACACAACTGGTGTATACATCATGTTTTTCATTCAAAAAGCACTCCTAGAAATATTCTAAATATTATAGATTTAAAGAGTTTTTCCAAGACTTTTAAAAATCTCCCAAACACGTCACAATTTGCTGAAATAGAAAATTAACCCATGCTTACCTCTCCTATCACCACTAGTCCAGCGCGGTCAGAGCTCCAGTGTTCCTCTGTTCCCTCACTGATGACATCACTGGATCCTGCAGCCAGTCTCTGTGGTAACATGTACTTGCAGAAATCTGAGATTGGTTGCTGCATCATGTGATCTATGAACGTCATGTCATTGGTGCGGGATCAGGGATAACACTGGAGCTCGGGCAGCGCTGGGTCAGTGGTATTAGTAGAGGTAAGTATGGCTTAATTTTCTATTTTAGCACAGCAGAAGGTGGTAGGTAGATTTTTAAAAGTCTTGGAAAACCCCTTTAACGTGGTTGTGCAGAATTAGGGTGACTGAGTTTTTTTTTTAAACAAGTCAAACTAAAAACTAAGAATACACAGCGTGTGGTGGAATTCTAACTTTGTATATGCTGTTTGCCCATTTTAGGCTACTATAGGCTATAGGATACTATTTTTTAAGATGTTTAAGAAATAAAACTGGATGTTTTATATCCATTTTGAAAGACTATATGTGCCATCACTCCACCACAATCCTGGGGATGTTTCCTGTTTGTTAAAAATAAACAATCTGCTTTTTTCCTAGAAACAGTGCCACTTCAGTTCATGGGTTGTGTCTGGTATTACTGCTAAAGTAGATGAGGCTGAGCTTCGGAAACAGACAAAGTTCATAGACGAGAGTGGCACTGTTTCTAGAGAGTAATATACATTGTTTTTCTTTAGTTTTATTTGTTATATGGGGAATCTGTCATGTGGATCATGCAGTCGTGGCAGGAGGAAATATACAACACATTATGTAGTTTTGTGGGTAAAGAATTAGTATATCATGTATTAATTTAATCCCTTACCTCCATGAATATATATTGCATGGATGATATGTCATTAACCCCTTAACTACCCTGGATGTACCCATACGTCCTAGGGTCTCTAAGGGGCTTTGTAGAGAGATTGTGCGGGAGCCGACCCACACTGTTTAACCCATTAGACCCCATGGCAGACTTGGCCATTGCATCTAAATGAATGAGAAATGGTGCCGCGCACCGTTCCTCACTCCCCGACGGAAAAGTTATTGGTTGCAGAATATGGCGTTGCGGCACAAATTTCAAAGATCGATAATGTTTGGATTTTTTTACGGTACCAAAACATAACAAAAACCCAACATGTTTGGTATTGCCTGAATCTTGTTAACCTGCAGAATGTAGAAAACACAGCATTTATACCAGAGAGGAAATGTCCTAAAAAAAACTGCAAACATGGCGCAAGTACGGGTTTTTTTCACATTTTGTCCCCACAATTTTTTTGCTGTTTTCTAGTATATTCTATGGTATGGTGAAGTACATCTTGTCCCACAAATAAAAGCCCTCATATGTCTAAGTAGGTAGAAAAATAGAAAAGTTATTGCTCTTAGATGGTGAAGAGAAAAAAAACAATTGTGTCAATCAAAAAAATGCAAGGTCCTTAATGAGTTAAAGGGGTATCTTATTTCACTGATCAGCTTTATACATGTAGACAAAGGTAAATAGAGACTAATACCAAATACATTGCTTAACTCTTCAGAGTTAGGAGCAGATCTCATCTCCTACTTTTTCAGACAACCTTACCTAGTTACCAGCCACCTCTCTCTACTGTTACAGGCTGAAAAAGTGGTTGAGATGATGACTTACTCCCTTCTCTATTCCTTATCTTAAAATACAAAGCTCATTTACTTATTGACAAGACTTTACCCTTTACAGCTCTGTTGCCTTGTGCATTACAGTTTACAAATCTTATGCACTCATGTCTCTCTAAGAGGATCAGCTAGGAACAGCTGAGCTGATATGCCAATCACTGTTATAGAACCACTCACAACCTAACCAAGACTAAGATGGCTTGTCACGGTCCGTGTGCGTTCCTGTCGCCGCTGCTTGGCTGCCTGCGGTTGCTGGGTGGCTTTTCCTTGCTGGCCATGCTGCTCCTCCATCTTGGCTGCTGCCCTATTCCTTGTTGCTCTATAGAGGGCGGCGGCCACATCTTCCCTTCCTTTATTCCCACAGTGTGCAGCAGGGTTGGGCTTCCTCTACCAATCCCCTTCCACCTGTGCGTTTATAAGCCTGTTCCTCTCAACACTCCCTGCCTGATCCTTGTTGTGTCATGTTGTTTCTTGTTGTAGTCTGGTGCGGTGGTTTCCTCTATATTTGGTTAGTCTCTATGTTGGTCTCCTTGTGTCTATGTCTTTGTCCGAGTTTCCTTGCCTTGTTCTCTGCCTGTGTTCCTGCCCTGGTTGTGCCTTGGTTCCTTGCCTAGGTTTAGCTTAGTCTCTGCTTGTTCTTGGTGTTTCCAGTCTGTCTATGTATTGTTCCTTTGCCTTATGTTTATCCTCCTGTTTGGCATCCGTTTTGTCCGGTCTTTGTTGGTACCTGCACATATCCATATCTAGTCTGCTTTGTCTCTGTTGCTATTCTGTTGGTGCCTAGCTTTGGCGCTTCTGGCCTGTTGGTCAGCTGCCACTGCTGGGGACTGCTCTAAGGTAGCACCTGGTGGCTGTTGGGGTAAGCCATTCCTTACCATCAAAGGCTCTGTGAAGATGCCCGACGGCCACTTAGTTACGCCCTCTTTGAGCAAGCCCGGCAGTGGTCCAGTGGGTCCACTACCCGCTTTAGCTGCTCAACCGTTACAGGGCTGTTCCTCGAAACGCGTCGGTGCGTCTGCTATCTACCATGTTGATTACTATTTGAAATTTTAAAGGATATCCAATAAAGCTGTAAGTTTATACTACTTGCAAGGATTTGGATTTATCTTGGAGTTGCTGGATGCCCAAATATTTTCTACATACTAACCAGGAAGTGGGAGCCTGAAGCTGTCTGAGGCTCTGTAAACAGAGTGGCTGCAGTGGTGACATCCCTTTTTGGAAGTAACAGAATGAAAACAGAAGAACGTGGAGATGCAGAAGTGGAAACAGAGACCGGAAGTAGATATGTATAATTTTTTAAAACATTTTACTGGGACCCTATGAGCTGATGGTATGATTTTCTTACACGGTGGACAACCCCTTTAAGTTCTCTTTTGTTTATTCACTTTTCACATTTTATTAATTGAGTAAACTACTAACACTCCTATTTTTAAAAGCATTCCTACTTTCAATAATTTTTTTCACACCTGCCTAACACTTTTTGTCCAGTACTGTATAATCTATTAAGGGACTGCATATGCAAGTCCCCTTGGGATAGTAAGGCCCCATTCACCTCATGTTTTGATTCTTATTTTCCGGTTTCCTCTTGGGTACCGTAAAAAGGTATCTCAGTGTATGGCAGAGTCATGGTGATCTATAGGGCAAGCAATTTCTTTTTGGACAACATACAGTACTAGCTCTATTTCATGACTGCATAAATTTACGGTGCTAGGCACAAAGTTATATGTATACTGAAATGATACTAATAAAAACTATACAGTGAAGGAAATAATTATTTGATCCCTTGCCCACTGACAAAGACATGAACAGTCTATATTTTAAGGGTATGTTAATTTTAACATTGAGGACTAGAATAACAAAAATAAAATCCAGAAAATCACATTGCAGAGAGAAATAAGTATTTGATCCCTCTGGCAAACAAGACTTAATACTTGTGGCTAAACCCTTGTTGGCAAGCACAGCAGTCTGATGTTTTTTGCAGTTGATGATGAGGTTTGCGCACATGTCAGGAGGAATTTTGGTCCACTCCTCTTTGCAGATCATCTCTAAATCATTAAGATTTTGAGGCTGTCACTTGGCAACAAGGAGCTTCAACTCCTTCCATAAGTTTTCTATGGGATTAAGGTCTGGAGTCTGGCTAGGCCACTCCATGACCTTAATGTGCTTCTTTTTGAGCCACTCCTTTGTTGCCTTGGCTGTATGTTTTGGGTCAATGTCTTGCTGGAAGACCCAGCCATGACCCATTTTTAATGTCCTGGTGGAGGGAAGGATTTTCAGGTACATGGCTCCATTCATTCTCCCATGAAGTAGTCCAGTGGCCTTAGCAGAGAACCCCCCCAAAACATAATGATTCCACCTCCATGCTTGACAGTGGGGACAGTGTACTTTGGGTCTTTGGGCAGCATTTCTCTTCCTCCAAACACAGCGAGTTGAGTTAATGCTTAAGAGCTCAATTTTTGTCTCCTCTGACCACAGCACTTTCTAACCCACAGAATCATCCAGGTGTTCATTGGCAAACTTCAGATGGGCCTGCACATGCACCTTCTTGAGCAGGGGGACCTTGTGGGCACTGCAGGATTTTAAACCATTATGGTGTAATGTATAGAAACGAGTTCACACAGAAGATTCTGTGGAGCCAGCTCACCTAACCTTTTAGCAGCAATGTATAACTCCAGGATGTCACGGATAGAAGGTGGGCACCTCCAAGAACAAAAAGAAAGAGAAACACACTTGGTAAAGAACCAGCATCCTTTAGAGTGACTTGGAAACGTGGAAAGATATTTTTTTTTAAATTAACAAAGTCTTTATTTCTCCATATTTAATGCATCAGTGTTGTTTGCTTCGTGCTTATGAGTGGATCATATAAGGATTGCTATGTGTTTTCTATTTCCATTTTTGGAATTTTTAAATATGGAGAAATAAAGACTTAATTTAAAAAAAAAAATTTCTACGTTTCTAAGTCACTCTAAAGGATGATGGTTCACTACAAAGTGTTTTTCTCTTACATTATGGCGTAATGTGTTACCAATGATTTTCTTGGTGACTGTGGTCCCAGTTGCCTTGACATGATTAACAAGTTCCCCCCGTGTAGTTTTAGGCTTATCTCTCACCTCCCTCATGATAAAGGATACCCCACGAGGTGAGATGTTGCATGGTGCCCCAGACCTATGTCGATTGACCGTCATTTTTATTAGAATCTGACCAGTATTTTACCTTCTGCTGTGTGGACAGAGCCTAAGGCTATGTTCACATGGCTTATTCGGGGCATATTTGCGGACTTAATTACTTCCGCAAATACGTCCCGAAATATGTTTCAAATACGTGTCACAAAGTGTGGCACGTATTTTGCGCTGTAAATACATTCCCCATTCTTTACTATGGGGATTTACATTGCGAAATACGCCTCAATAAGTGACAGGGGACTAAATTTAATGATTGTATTTACATGGTGAAAATACATCGCGGAAATATGCCTCGTGTGAACGACGAGGCTTATTTTACATTGGAATCAATGCTTATCTAATTGTTCATTATTTGAAACGTATTTCAGGACATATTTGCGGACGTAATTATGTCCGCAAATATGCCCCGAAATAAGCCATGTGAACATAGCCTAAAAGTCAATTGCTATATGTAGCATTTTTTAGACAGTGTTGAAGTTAAAACATGTAACAAACCATTGTGCAAATAGTAATTAAAAAAAAAAAAACGTAAACCAGAATATTACCATACAAAGCTGGCCAAGCAGCTCTGTACAGGGGTAACATCATAACACCACAAGAAACCAGGGCATAACTACAAGGGGTACAGAGGTAGCAGATACATTCAGGATCTTGTGTATGAGAAGGCCCAAAGGCCCTTCTGCCACATAAAAAAGACCCTAATAGCATACTGTAAGTATAACACATCATAAAAGGTTGCACTGTAACACAATTTGGACTGGAGTCCAGTAGCTTCAAGTTCTACCTCTACCAAGAAGCCTAATAATATTATTTTACAGTACCCATCCTGCATAATACCACCATAAATAGAACAAATTATGCCAACATTCAAATCCTTCATATATATTGTTCCCAATACCTGTCTCCCCCACAACCTCCTCTACCAGTCTCTTAAATTAATTGGGAGAAAATGGTTTTGTTCTCCCCTATTAGGAATTTATATTCAGCTATGCACTTTTTGAAAGATTTGTGAAAAATACATTTCCATATTGCTATCAACACATCCCAAAAAAAGCCCCAATAAATCAATCCTTTATTTACTTCGTGGATCTTGTTTATTAAAAAATTTATTTGGATGCACTGAAAATACAAGCCTGCAATGTCTGTGTACTAAAATGCTCAGCGGCTTTGATTAATGCTCTAGGAGATATAAAACATTTGAGGCAGACAATTTTTCGGCATGTTTACAACTCAGCTGTGATGTCATGGAATAATTTGTTACTAATCACCCGAACTCAGTAAGAAATCTATCTTTAGGGACTTGAGCTATTTACAAGAAATGGAATGATTTGTGCATTAAAGAAAGTTTCACAGCAAATATGTGAGGAAAAAACAATAGAAAACACTGTAAAAAATAAGTGGAACAAAATGTAAGCCACAAGTATAAGAATGCATAGCCAAGACTACATGAGCCGAAGGGCAAATGGTGCTCCTGCACTAAGCCCCCTGCTAACTGCACAACTTTTGACTTCATCTGTGTCTTTAGAACATGAATACAGTTATTGAAAAATAAGGACAAAGTATGGAGATCTTAGCTCCTTGTTTGCTATATATTGGAGTCACCTAGAATGATGGCTTCCAGATGAAATGCATTCTCTCTCTTAATGTAACCGCCAATTTCTAATGTATCGTCCAAGGTGGCAGGAGGCATATTAGAAATACAGACTACACAAACATGTCCACTGAAGCTTGAGCACAGTAGGTGGGCAGCTGCTCAATGCCGCCGGCAGCCGTACAGTACAGGTTAATCAATACAGCCGGCGGTGGCACAGTATGGGGGCGGTTAATCAGTGGAGCTGGCGGCCGCACAGTGCAGGGTGGCTGCTCAATGCAGCTGGCGGCTGCACAGTACAGGGGCGGCTACTCAGTGCAGCCGGGGGCGGCACGGTATGGGGGCGGCTAATCAGTGCAGCCAACACTAGCAGCAGGGATGGAGCCAGCTCCATCCCTGCTCTTCACGCTGTAGATGCTGCCAACTGAATGAAGAGCAGCAATGTAATTGCAGGCGACGCCTCATGCAGGCTTCCTCAGCTGCCATGTATGTACACCTATTACACCCTGCCTATGACAGTGTGTGATAGGTAATGAATAAAAATCCTGTGTACAGCAGTACAATAGTACTGCTGTATATAGGACAAGGAATAGTTCCTCTTAGTGGTCATATATCCTAGGGGACTAATTATTAAAATTAAAAAGTTAATAAAAATACTAAAAGTTTAAATCACACCCTTTAACAAAAAAAAAATCACACATAATTGGTATCGCCGTGTCCGTATAAGTCCAATCTATTAAAATATAATGTAAGTTACACCTATGCTGTACACCGTAGAAAAAATTCCAAATGCCAAAATTGTTGCCTATTGGTCATTTCATATCCTCAAAAAATTGGAATAAAAAGTGATCAAAATGGCAAAAGGGGGTGATTTGAACTTATTTTCTTTACACTTTTAAACTTTTTTTACTTTTATATTGAGTCCCTCCAAGGGGCTTGACCACTAGGGGGTGTGATTGTTTATACAGCCTATTGCATTGTATAAACAATGCAACATGGTGTACAAAGATGGCGGTTTTACTACTTTCTGTGTTGGCAGGAAATAGTAAAATGAAAAACATGGTGGCGATGAAAGCCTTCAGGCCTCCAGGCACCATGTAAACCAATCAGGGCCCCACTATCTCGCCGCGGGGGCCCTTCTGGAGTGAGAAACGGTGCACGGCACCATTTGTCACCCATTTAGATGCCACCGTCACGAATGCTGTGGCATCTAAAGGGTTAAACAGCACAGAATGTTTAAGTTTACACCCAGTGTCGTTAAGAGGTTTAAGGAGTATATTTTTTCCTTGCCTGACTTAAGTCTGGCCTTGCAGCAGAAAATGAAGAGTTGGCTACACCTGCTCTCACTCCATTCCCCTCTATGGGAGTTTTGAGGATTTTTGGTGCAGCATGTCATATTGCTTGTTTTTTTTTTTAATAAACCACGCTCCCCCATGTTGAGCTGTGTAGAATGTGTCTTAAGCCCATAATAAATGTGTCTGGGGCAGGCTGCAACATGCTGCTCCAAAATTGCATTACTTTTTGGTGCATTTAAAGACACTTTTCGTGTGCAACCACATTAGTAAACGAGGACAAATATATTTAGGGGCAAGCTTCTATAATGACTAATAATGACCATCCCATGGTTCATAATACTTTTGTTTTTTCCCCTATGTTTCTTTCTTTTTTTTTTACATATTGTATGAATGTCTTTATGACATTATAGGCCTTCCCTATATGCCTTTTGTGTGTTTAGTTGATTAAATTGTATGGCAAGTTACTCTTTTCACAAGAAATGACCATGTTGTGGTTCATAGCACTTTGTTCTTGCCATAATTTTACATAATTAGTGCTATGAGCTTCTTCATGACACAAAAGAAATTTAACAGATGTCCTTTGTGGATATAATGGAGCACGCTTACTATGGCGATTGCACCACAATTCAGGTCAACTTTCAACACAACACTTGTGTACATACTTTAGACCATATTTATAATGTGTTTTAGACAGTTTTTGACTAAGTATAAATTTATACTAAGTTTTAGACAATAAAATTAAATGTGTCCCACAGTGTTTTGTTCATTGTGGATTCATTCGTTTGGGGACCATACACTATCATTAAGAATCCTTAAGTATTAAAAAAAAGTTAGGTCTATTACAGTACTTAGTTCCCTCAGAAATTAGAGGTGAATGCCATCAACCCAGTGATTTGCTTATTTTAAAGCATTTTAAGTTGCTCTGCTTTTGTTGCTGAGTTAAACAGGTGACATTTATGGCGACATGTATGATTGGGAGTTGCACCTGTTTTCTGGCGAAAACTGCGCCTCACTGTGCCGAATCCCCTGTCGGGCGCAGGAATGCACTGTTAGGCGCAACCTTCGCCACTTTCGGATGCGCCTAACATAAAGGGGTGTACAATGGGAGCGCTGTGGCCGTTCTGGGGCGGGACGCGGCAAATTCGAAGACTCCGAGGCATGCATGATTGCGGATCGGCAAAGTGAGGCACATTCCAGCGCTTTACAGCTCCAACAGGTAGACCTAGTTTAATGTGGTCTATCTGAGCGGAGAAGTCGAAGTGGAGCGCGGAATTCTTGTAATGTGCTATAGTTCTACACGTACAGCAGTACACTACTAAAATAAATGATTTTTAAAGAAGAATAAATAATTAAGCCAGAAATCCTGCTTGGAGGTCCCAGCAAGCCTTTTGTTGTATATACTGAATTGTATTAAACTTCAAAGCAGCCCAAATACATCTAAAATTGTTGTTATGGAAAATGTTTAAGAAAACATCTGTCCAACATCTGCATTGGCTTATGTGATGTTAAATTAGTGTAATTTCCACGGACTTTGGAATACATTTTGTAGTGGAGATTTTTTTCTTTGGAGCTAATATATATATTGTCATTAATGTTATTGGAGAAAAAGTACTAATACATTGATTTCATGGTTCCAGCACTTGGATATGTCTATTTATTAAGTACTTCATTTCAATGACCAATCCATTTTATTCTTCATACTGGGTAATGTATTTCCGAAGTGAAATCCGTCCAGAATTACATTGCAAATACGTGTCACAATAAACAGATATATCCAAGTCCTGGAACAATTAAATTAATGTATTAGTACATTTTCTCCAATAACATTAAGGACAATATATATATTAGCTCCAAAGAAAAAAATCTCCACTACAAAATATATTCCAAAGTCCGTGGAAATTACACTAATTTAACATCACATAAGCCTCTGCAGTTGTTGGACAGATGTTTTTTTTTTTTTTTTTTAAATGTATTTGTTCTTCTTTCACCTTTTATTTTATTTATGATCTACAGCAAGAGCCAACACAGGTCTCGCTGGGACCTGTGGTTTTCCAAGCAGGATTTCTATGTTCCCAGGGCTTAGTTCTGGACGTATGTACAGACGTATTTACGTCCGTAAATACATCACCAACTGAGCCTAAAATAATGAACAAGTAGCTTAGAATGGCTACCAATGGGAAATCCGGACGTATTTACGTTCATAAATACGGACGCAAATACTCTTGCTGTACAAAATAGAATAAAATGTGAAAGAAGAACAAATACATCTTCATTTGTTATTAAAAAAATAGACCAAAATTAACATCTGCACAACATCTGCATTGGCTTATTTAATGTAAAATTAGTTCAATTCTCTCCCTTTTTTTAAGACCTGTTCTAGCTATTTTTTTTTCTTTGGAGAGCTTGTATATATATTAGCTTTTATTTTAAATGATCAACTTTTTCTATACATTGCAATGTGTTTTATTCAACTTTGATTTTTCACTTCATTCATTCATTCATTCATTTGAAAGACAACTCTTTTTGCTATTCACTAACATGTTTAATGCTTTTTTGCTGATTTCCAGCCTGTCTCGAATCGTAATACATGTTAGGCGCATTCCTTCTGTGCCTAAGTTCCACGCTGCGCCTCACACACTGGCGAGGCGCAGGGAACTTTACACCGCATGTATGAGCACACTTCGGGCGCCGACATACATGAGGCACAGCTTTCACTTAAAATCCTGTGAAAACGGCGCTCCGACACGCCGATCTTCATACATGTCGTTCTTAAATACAGAAAAAGAAAGCATTTAATAGACTTGCTTTTTCTGCATTATCTTCCACCATTATACTCAGATTATTTCTGAGGGGAACAACACTTTCATTGTTAAATGGGTGTTCCGACAGTAACAAATGCTCGTTAGTCCATCAGGGCATGATATAGAATACAAGAAAAGAAAAATACTTACCTCATTGACACTCTTGTTCCATTGCTGCAGCCATCCTGGTTATCTCAACATGAGACTTCCCCATTCATTTTTCAAGTGACATGTCACGTGCCTGTTATTGGCTGCTCCTGTCACGTGAAGAATTAATGGGCAAGTCTACTGCTAGGATCACCAGTACAGCCGCAGCAACAGAACGAGAGTGTCTACGAGGTAAGTATTCTTTTTTTTTCTATTCTGTATATATTGCCCTGAAGGACTAATGAGTATTTTTTTTACTGGTGAAACACCCTTTTAAGTTTCATACTATTGATGTAGTTAAAGAGGCTGTCTCACTACAAAGATTAGCTTTCAACATGTAGGGAATGTTAACATCAAGACTTTTTCCAAATACATTACTCTCCTGAACAGGAGCTGAGAGATTTTATCTGCTCTGAGTGCACATAGGTTTCTCTGGTTACTGTCCTGCTCACCCTTTCTTTCTCTACTCTTTGTCTTATCTGACATCAGGGAGTGACCTTACCACAGGATGGCCAGCAGCTTGAGAATAGAGTGTGTTATCGCTAACAAATAAAGGAGAGGAATTACTTTTGATTGTTTACCTTGTGCTCTAAAACTCTTTGCATTATAGATTACATCTCCTTCAGTCATGTCAGTACAATGAAAAGAGCTGAGAATATGGAGCTGATATGCTAATCACTGCTATAAAACCACTCACATCCTAACCAGTAAGAGTGAGGAAAGTTGATTCTGAAGCTGACTGTGACTGTGAGAAACAGCAGTGTGAGACAACCACTTTAAACAGGTTTTCCCATCTGGATATTTCTGGGTCTGAGGCCAAGTGTGCTTGGTTATATTTCGAACGTCCACAAAAAGGAAAGGGGAAAACTGGGCAAGTACAGTCATCTTGCTGTCCAAAGGGGTTGTCTCACTACATTGATTCATCTTACCTCAGTCTTGTTTTAACTTTGAATTCAGGGGAGTGTTTACTGACTTCTACTAGGCTGCTTTAGAAGCCAGGTCAGTAGTTATAGCAACTAGAGATGGGCGAATTTCTCAAAAAATTCGGTTCGGTCACTTCGCCGAATTTCCCGACAAAAATAAATTCGGTCCGAATTACTTCGGGACGAATCGCGTTAAAAAACAGCTATTTCCAGGCTGCACAGAGCCTGCAGGGTGCTGTAGAACGTTGTGCCATGATTAAATATGCAGAGGGAGCTTGATTGGTATTCATACAATTTTGTGTTTTAGTATGACACGCACATGACTGCCGCCGCTCTTAGAATCGCTTCACTATAAAAATTAAGAGGGCAAAACTGACCAAAAAACTGAAGGGGGAATGTAGCCTGATAAAGTCATGGCAGCGACAGCTGGAAGAAAACAATCTGAGAGCTCAGGTGGCAACATCAGTGAGAGTGTGGAGGTGACGGCGGCAGCCACAGCAGCATGAGGTCAGACAGTGGCACAATGACATTCTGGAGGTGGCAAAAACAGGAGTAGGCCACAGAGTGGTACATTGACACAGTGTGTAGGTTACGGCAGCAGCCACAGCAGCAGCATGAGGTCAGACAGTGGCACAATGACATTCTGGAGGCGGCAAACACAGGAGTAGGCCACAGAGTGGCACAATGACACAGTGTGGAGGTTACGGCAGCAGCCACAGCAGCAGCATGAGGTCAGACAGTGGCACAATGACATTCTGGAGGTGGCAAAAACTGGAGTATGCCACAGAGTGGCACAATGACAGAGAGTGGAGGTGACGGCGGCAGCAGCATGAGGTCAGACAGTGGCACAATGACATTCTGGAGGTGGCAAAACAGTAGTAGGCCACAGAGTGGCACAATGACAGAGAGTGGAGGTGACGGCGGCAACAGCATGAGGTCAGACAGTGGCACAATGACATTCTGGAGGTGGCAAAAACTGGAGTAGGCCACAGAGTGGCACAATGACAGAGAGTGGAGGTGACGGCAGCAACAGCATGAGGTCAGAGAGTGGCACAATGACATTCTGGAGGTGGCAAAAACAGGAGTAGGCCACAGAGTGGCACAATGACACAGTGTGGAGTTGACAACATCAACAGCAGCAGCAGCATGAGGTCAGACAGTGGCACAATGATATTCTAGAGATGGTAAAAACAGGAGTAGGCCACAGAGTGGGACAATGACACAGTGTGTAGGTCACGGCAGCAGCCACAGCAGCAGCATGAGGTCAGACAGTGGCACAATGACAGAGTGTGTAGGTCACGGCAGCAGCCACAGCAGCAGCATGAGGTCAGACAGTGGCACAATGACACAGTGTGTAGGTCACGGCAGCAGCAGCATGAGGTCAGACAGTGGCACAATGACATTGTGGAGGTGGGAAAACAGTAGTAGGCCACAGAGTGGCACAATGACAGAGAGTGGAGGTGACGGTGGCAGCAGCATGAGGTCAGACAGAGGCACAATGATATTCTGGAGGTGGCAAAAACTGGACTAGGCCATAGAGTGGAACAATGACAGAGAGTTGAGGTGACGGCGGCAGCAGCATGAGGTCAGACAGTGGCACAATGATATTCTGGAGGTGGCAAAAACAGGAGTAGGCCACAGAGTGGCACAATGACACAGTGTGTAGGTCACGGCACCAGCAGCATGAGTCCAGACAGTGGCACAATGACATTCTGGAGGTGGCAAAACAGTCGTAGGCCACAGAGGGGCACAATGACAGAGAGTGGAGGTGACGGCGGCAGCAGCATGAGGTCAGACAGTGGCACAATGACATTCTGGAGGTGGCAAAAACTGGAGTAGGCCACAGAGTGGCACAATGACAGAGAGTGTAGGTGACAGCGGCAGGAGCATCAGGATGTGGTCAGAGAGTGACTAAATGACACAGTGTGGATGTCACGGCACCAGCAACAGCAGCAGCATGAGGTCATAAAGTGGCACAATGACACAGTGTGGAGGTTACGGCAGCAGCCAAGCAGCAGCAGCATGAGGTCATAGAGTGGCACAATGACAGAGTGATGAGGTGGGTGGCAATACCAGTCCCTGGTAAAGATGGTGGTAGGCAGATGGAGAAACTGTCAGTAGATGTGTGGCATCAGGCGGGTGGCGACATCAGAATAGTGGCTGAGGCAGGTAGTTTGAACCCAGACTCATTTCTCACAGTTTGGGTGAGGCGTCATGGCTGATGTAGTCTGACGCCTAAGGCATTGGCGTGTGGAAATCCTGGCCGATTCACGCCTGATTCATCTTAACAAAGGTCAGTCATTCCACATTTCCTGTGGACAAGCGGGTTATCCTTGGGGTAATGATGGCCCCCGTCGCACTGAACACCCACTCTGATGCCACACTACTGCCCGGGCAGGACAGCTTCTCCACTGCAAACTCGGCAAGTTGCGGCCACACATCCAGTTTGGCTGCCCAGTAGTCCAGCGGATCTTCTAACTGGGTGGCAGAGTGCTTTCCAAGTAGGCCACCACCTGTTGGTTCAGGGTCTGCTCCAGGTCCTGCTGCTGGCGACTGCCCTCCTCACTAGGCAGGTGAAGGAAGCTGCTCATCAGTGACTCCAGACTTAGGTTGCTGCTGATGGAGCTGGTACTGCTCCTACCCCCCACCTTCCCCCAGCAGCCGCGGCAGTAGTACGTGAGCGCTGAAGAACCCCCCGGTCAGACCTGTCAGAGGAGGGACGATGCCGCACATAGGCAGCGGCCAACTGACTACGGAGGATTTCCCTATAGTATTTGAGTTTGTCCTCCCTCTCAATAGCTGGGAAAAAGGCTCCCATTTTGGACCGGTAGCGAGGGTCCAATAGGGTGGAGAGCCAGAAGTCATCCCTCTGCCGGATGCTGACTATTCGGCTGTCACTAGCCAGGCAAATCAGCATGCTGCGGGCCATCTGCACAAGTGACTCCGAGGGGCTCCCTGCCTCCATCTCCACTGTATACTGCCACGGTGCTTGCGGGTCATCTGCCTTGTCTTCCTCATCTCCATCTACCTCCTCCAGCTGCTCCTGCTCCTCCTCTCTTGTCACCTGGGTAGAAAATCCACTCATTTCACCAGACAATGCTTCTGCTCCAATGTCCTCCTCCTCCTCCTCCATTTCAGTCCCCACCGGACTCATGTGGCCGCGAGATGTGATCGCCTCGTCTCCAGTCCCCTGCCCAGACAGATTTTTCAGCATCTGTTCCAGGACATGAAGCAGTGGAATGACGTTATTCATCCGTAGTCCTGGCGACTGACAAATAACATGGCCTCCTCGAATGGCCTCAACAAACGGCAGGTGTCACGCATGAGCTGCCACTGGCTGACATCAAAGTTACACAGGGGAGTACTCCTGTCCGCCTGGATGATCAAAAAATCGTTAATGGCCTTTCTCTGTTCTTACAGTCAGTCCAACATGTGCAGGCTGGAATTCCAACGGGTGGAAACATCGCATATCAGAGTGTGTTGGGGGAGGCCATTCTGCCGCTGCAACTCGAGGAGGGTGTTCCTGGCTTTGTAGGAATGGATGAAGTGCATGCACAGTTTCCTGGCCATTTTCAGAATCTTCTGAATATTGGTGGAAGACTTCAGGAACCTTTTCACAACCAGATTGAACACGTGCGCTATGCAGGGCGCATGGACCATCCCTCCTCGGTGAAGCGCGGACACCATGTTACTCCCAGTGTCCGTCACCATGGTTCCGATTTGCAGTTGGCGCGGAGAAAGCCACACATCGATTTCTTGCTGCATGACGTGGAGCAGTTGTTCCCCTGTGTGACTTCGTTTGCCGAGGCAAGCCAGGTGTAGAACTGCGTGACACCGCTGTGCTCTACACATGTGGTATGCTGGAGCAGTACTTGTGGAGGCTGAGATGGTGGTGGGTGGTGGAGGAGGAGGAGGCAACATTGGCGCAGGAGCCGCAGTTTTTGACAACGTGGAGGAGAAAGCAGCATCTCCTGTCCAAGTTGTTTGGGGTGCCTGGGCAGGGAAACACATTCATCCAGTGGGCCGTAAAGGACAGTACTTGGGCCCTGTCCGTAGTTACATCTCCAACGTCCGCGCTGCCGTGGACCTTGGAACAAACCGATAAGCTCAAGGACTGGCCCACCTTCTGTTCTAAATATTTATGAAAGTGCTGGGAGTGCCTTTTGGAAAAGAAATTACGGCTTGGAACTCTCCAAACCGGCTCAGCACAAGCCATTAGTTCTCTGAACGGTGCAGAGTCCACCATTTGGAAAGGGAGGGACTGCAGCACCAACAACTTGGACAGGAGCACGGTCAGCTGCTGCCACCTTAGGATGGTTGGGACGCATAAATGTTGTCTCTTTGCAATCGCTTCGCTGAACGACTGCTGGGGCCCTGAGTAGCGAGGAGCAGAGCATCTGGACTGGGAGATGATGTCAAAGAGAAACAGCTCCATTCTGCAGAGGTGGTGGAGCCTTGACGGCGCAATGGCAAACGTGCCACTGGGCGCTGCTGATGGTGTTGCTGGGGGTGGCAGGATGGACCAACCACATCTGACCACGTTTCTCCCAGGACAGCGGATGGTGACGCTGATGTGTTGACGCAGGGCCGTGGTGCCAACGTTAGCTCCCCGGCCACGCTTTTACTTTCTGCCCACAGATTCTACATATACCCATATTCGGCTCCTCCGGTGTCTTAGCAAAAGAACTGCCACACCGCCGAGTATCGGATTTTACCGCCAATGCTCCGCAGTGAGTGACTACTACCGCCGCTGCCTCGCTTTAGGCCCCCGTGCCGCTACTTCTTGACCTGCGAAGTGGGTTCTTCCCCGGGCCGTGGCCCCCCTC
>JAODAL010009951.1:0-107767 GCA_025379985.1 Phyllomedusa bahiana
GTGTTGATACTTTCGGGTTTTGAAAAAAAAAGGGCCAAAACCCAAGGGGGAAATGCAAGAATTTTCTCCCTTTGGGTCGTTTTTGGCCCTGGGTGGACTCTTCCTTCCCCCAAGTCAATTTTCTGTTTTCCCCCCTTAACCCATGGTGGTGTCATTTTTGAATTTAAAATTCGCAACACCCCCCAGCTTTTCCCAATTAAAGACCCTTTAATCACCTTATTTTGGGGGTTCCCCCCTTTTCCCCCACCCGATTGTTTTGTGTGGGTTTTATAGCGTTTTGTTAAATTTTTGGGTCTTTCATTTCAGTTCCGGGCCCTTGCTTGTTTTGACCCCTTTGTTTTTTTGCAGTGGGCCTAAACTTTGTCCCATGTCTGAATAAAAAACCCCCCTGTCCCAAAATTCTGCCCCCTTTGCCCCTTTTAAAAAGTGATGACCCCTAACCCTGTTTCCCGAAAAAAAGAACCCCCGAAAATAAGATAGTGCGATTTTTTTCAAAATTTGAAAAATTTTGGCCTGTCCCGAAAATAAAACCCCAGCGACAGTCATTGCTACAGGAGCACCATCCCCCTCCCCAAACAAACAAAATTTAAGTAATGAAAATTTTTGGGCTTTCCCAAAAAATGTCATTAACAAAATTTAGAGACTTTACCCCCGTATTAAGGTAGAAGGGGTTTTTTTTTTACTTTGCAAGTCAGGAAATCCCAAGGAAGCTGTGAAAAAACAAACTTGCAGGGGGGGGGTGATTTTAGTTTTTTTGGGTGATTTTTTCTATACATACATGAGAAACCCCACAATGATGAGATAATGTGACGAGATTTTTGTTGCTTAAGAGTTTTGGTGGTTATGCTGATGTTTTTTGGATAAGTATATTAATAAATTATGTTTTTTTTGTTCAAAAAAAAATTTTTTCTTTTCAAGGAAAAAAAAGAAACCCCCGAAAATAAGGGTAGTGATCCTTTGGAGCCCAAAAATTAATATAAAAACCTGTTCCTTTTTTTCGTGAATAAGGGTAAACCCATCTTTTCCCAGTATTGTGTTTACCTCAATTACACTTTGTCTAACCCCTTGGAGAGAGGGGGCTTTAAAATTTTGTCCAAAATTTGTTCCCAACAAGACCAAAATTTATTGTTTTTTTTTACACTCCCCTGGGGATATTTTTGTCTGGTTAAATAGGTTACAGCTATTTGTAAAATTTTTAAAATTATGTTTAAAGGGAGGGAAAGTTTTAAAAAAATTTTTGTAAGATAAACATTCTTTGTGCCCCCCTTTGGGGCCCCCCCTTTTTTTTTTTTTGTGATTTTTTTTAGTACGCCCACCATTTTTTTTCCCGGTGGGAAACTGAAATTTTTAGTAAAAGCCCTTTGGAAACCCCCAAACCAAAAAGGTTTCTTTTTCTGTTTTTTTAAAAAGTGCAGGGGTTTGAAAGGGGTTGCCTCCCCCTTTTCTTGGAAATTGGGCCCCTTCAATTTTTTTTGAAAATTTCTTTTGTGCTTTGGAAAAATTTTTTTGGAAAGGGGCAAAAAGCTTAAATTTTTGTTGGGTTTCCAAATTTTGTAACTGGGTTTTTAATTTGATATTTGAGGTTGTTAAAAGGGTTTTTTCAGGTGTTTTTTCTTTGATTTTTTACGTTTTTTTTTGTTTTTTTTATTTTTTTTAAATTGTTTTTATAATCCCAAAATTCTAAAAAATTTTTTGATTAAAAAAAAAAAAAAAAAAAAAATGGCTGAGTTTTATAAAAAAAGAACTGAAGAAATTTTTTTTCGCCATGTGCTTAAAAGACAAATTGGTTTTGTGTCCCCTGGCTTTTCAGTAAAAGAAGATGTTGGGGGGGGGGGGGGGGAGAGCGGGGCAGGAAAATCCCGGCATTAATGGGGGGTTTTGAGTTCATAGGCCCATAAACAAAAATGAGGGAAAATTAAAAGGTGTTTAACAAGTGGGCCCGCCCGGTTTTTATGGTAAAAAGGGAAAGGAGAAAACAAAACAAGGAAAAAGAAAAATTTTCCCTTTTGACAGATATCCGAATTTTAAAAAAAAGAAAAGTAATTTTTTAAGCTTTTTTCCCAATTTTTGGGTGCCAAAAATAGTCCCTGGGATAAACCCCCCCCAGTAAAAAATGATGATTTTTGGTTTTTACAGAAGTGAAAATCAAAAAGTAAAAAAATCTGAAAAAGTAATTTATCCCTATCCGGTGCCCGGGTGTCAGTGGAATTTGCTAATTTTAAGTTTTACCTTTTTTCCGGGCCCTAAGGATATAGATGAAATAAAGATTTTAATAAAAAGGGTTGGACAATTAATAGTGTAACAGTAACTGCAGCTTGTGGTGTCGACTGGCGCAGTGTCCTCAGGAGCAGTGTGTAACAGCTGCAGGGTGCGTGACTACAGATGGTGACAGTTTCATTTAAATATTTTTAATGACACAAGCCATTAATTCATTCTTAGGGGAAAACAGCTTTTTAATCCATTCTGTATTGCTGAATTAAGGGGTCGAGATTACCGCCATGCCTGGCCTTTATTACCCAGATGTATCTAGGGCTGGTAATAAATAATGATATCATTACCAGAGGTATTTATCGTGTGGCTTCAAAATAAGATCTATATGTAGAACTTCTTGGAATGGTTCATACCTAACAATATGTGTAGGAACATCTATAATGTAAGACAAAATATTTTATCTAAGTTAAACAATAAAACAGATTGTAGATAAAAGCAGCAGAGACAACAAACAGAACAAGACGACAGCACTAAAAATATGACCAAATATAAGGTGTAAGCTCTCGCTCCCAGTGCAAAGATGTTACCTGGCCCAATAACCCAACAAGACATAAGTTGGTATATGTAGTGTCACGGACGCCCCTGCGACCACTGTCCTGGGTCACAGGCGCGTCCGTGCTCCTACACCAAGCGGAGCCCCGTCCCGCACGTCGGGTTTTCGGGGTCCCCACTCACCCCCCCCCCCCTTCCGACCCCCCGGCGTTCACTTACCCTGGCCACCTCCATGCTCAGCCTGTCCCCCGTCCTCCCGGCGTGGCTCGCGACACCGCGAGTTTTGAAATTATAGGGGCAGTGTGGCAGTAATTGGTCATTGCCGGCACTGGCTCTATTCTAAGTCCGGCCTCCTTCCTGGCGCCCTTGTGCCGGATCCTTGTTGTGTTTCCAGTTGGAGAAAGCCTTCTAGCAATTGTCAATTTCTGTCTTACCCGGTACCGAACCTCGACTCACGTTTACCGACCAGAACCTTGCGCCAGCCCTGACCCTTCTGCCTGTCTAACGTTTACGAACAGAGCCGCCTGTCCTGACCTCCTGCCTGTCCCAATCTAAGAGCCTGCCTGCCGAATCCCTACCTTTCCTACCCTTGGCCGCCACGCAGGCAAGCCCTGCCAGTGAAAGTACCTGGTAGACACCCGCCGCAGCAAGACCATCCCGCTTTGTGGCGGACTCTGGTGAATACCGGACCTACTTAGATTCCACTTCCCTGGTGTGGGCTTGATGCCATCGCCTGTGGTGTCCAGAGGATCCACCTCCTAGACCGTTACAGTACGATCCGGCCATGGAACCCGCCAAGGTGACCATGCCAAACGTTGCCACATCACCACCGACGTGTCAAGCAATCGCAACAGATTCGCACCAGCAAGCGCAGCAGCTCAATCAACTCTCCCTCATGGTGCAGCAGCTCATCACCGGCCACAAGCAGGCAACCCTCGCCATCTCCATGGTTGTCCCTAGCTCTACGTTCCTTGGCTCTGAGGTCCCAAGCTTCTCCTCTAAGTTCGACGAGAGACCGCAAACTCTGCAGGGGGTTCATCACCCATGCTCTATGCAACGTGGAGCTGAAAATGGCATATCAGTTTCCTGTCCGACGCGTGCGCAAATGGGCTTTTGAAGGTCAGCCTGCTCTCCGAAGGCCCCTGGCATGGCTACACCTCTGTGGGACAGGAACGATCCAGTGACGGCGATCTTCAGTCGTTCTGTTCTCTGTGAGTTTCCGCAATGTCTTTCGAGGAACCAGCTCGTGCATCTCCGCGAGACAGCCTCCTAAACATAACGCCAGGGGATCATCTGTGGGAGACAACGCGTGCAATTCCACACTATGCCTCTCTGAACTGACATGAACGAGGCCGCTCTGTGCGCCACCATCAAGAAAGGGATCTCAAGCCGAGTTAAGGACGTCTTGGCCAGCAAGAGACCTCCCGTCTTCCCTCAGTGACCTGATACGGTTAGCGACACGCACGACGGTACGCTTCAATCGAACGGGACGGAGGAACTTCGGCGAAAGAGCGTCAGTCCAGCCCACACCTTGCCGGTTTCCAATGCCTGGCACCGGTGTTTTTCCCAGAGGCCACCTGCGCACAGCCGCGCAACAACCCTCCGAGGAGCCACATGCAGTTGAATACGGGCCCCTGGTCTCTTCTGAACAAGGATTTGGTCCAAGCGACGGCAAGAGGGTACTTGTGCCTCTACTGTGGCAGCCCAGAGCATTACGGAGGACTTGTCCCAGGCGCCCCAAGCCGCGGAATACTCAACTCCCGCACCTAGGATCTTGGCCGAGGCAATTCCCTAGTGCGAAACTCCTCCTCTTCCACGTCTGTTTGAAGTCCGTGCAGGTCGTCTCAGAGACTGGTACCGGAACAATCGTTTCCCAGGTTCCGGCGTTTCTGATCGGGCTCAGCGCAGCCGGGAACTTCATCCACCCGTCTCTGGTGAAGCAGTATGGCTTCCGGTGCTCCCTTGGAAAAACCCTCATCATCTCATCAGTCGAGCGGGGAAGCCTAGCATAACGTCACCAACCATATTTGTCCCAAGAGCCACTGTCCCTCCCCGTGAGAGCACTGCAATAAGAAGAAGTTGCCTCCTCACACTCATCAGCGGTCCTCCTCGGACTCCCATGGCTGCGGCTCCACTCTCCTATCCTGGACTGGACATCTGGAGAGGTTGACCTCGGTGGGTCCCAACTGTCAGGGGTGCGATGGTTTTGGGAAAATATGAAAGGAATAATCAGCTCACCCTACTGGTTGCACGGAGAAGTGGGAGATCCGGTAGCAGTCTCCTGCTAGCATACAGTAAGGACAAAATATTGCACTCCAGCAACTTGTGAGATTTCTTGATTCTTTAAACTTGTAGCTTTATTAAATATAGCTTTAAAGTCCTTTTCAAATAGGTCAACATTAACAGTTCCGCAAGCGTTCCAGCGACGCGTTCGGGAGTGCGGTCCCATATTCATGGTGGATGTCAGAGAAACCTCTCATTCCTTTATATAGTGTTGGAAATAAACACTGATACAAATTAAAAATATATGCAAACAATAAAAACCTTTATATTGTAGTATCTGAATAATTGCTGCAGATAATGGCTAGTACTTTAATATGAAACATATGTCATGGCGCTTATTTCATCCTAATGGGATTCTAGTGTTGAGGCGAATATCCACCATGCTTCACGGGATAGAATTTTTTTCGTAGATTACCCTCCCTCTTTCTGGTCTACGATACTAACCCTCAATTACGTGTAACAGGGTAAATGATGCTAGTATCTCCGTGCATGACATTCAATAAAGTGTGCGTGAGGCCATAGAAACATATAGCTGTAGTGTTCTTTTTATATCTGATAGATGTCTTGCAAATTCTGGTTTTTAAATTTTGCTACTAGTCAACTCCCATATTGTAATTTTACAAAGGGAACAGTGATTAGATATATGTACGTTTTGCTTGTATTGCAATTGCATACGTTAAAATTTTAAGAATTTTTCCCCAGTAACCATAGAAGAAACTCCTTTGTGCATGTGCATATTGCAGTAACGTGTGCACCTTGTCGTCCACACAGACGAAAAAAACTTTGGTGTTCAAAAACCAATTTTTGCTGTAGCCGTTTCATTTGTTTTAAAAAGGCTTGAGACAGTAGATTTCCCTAAGTGGGGCCCTCTTGAAATAGAATCTGATATTTTTAAACAAAGTGTCTCGCATGGTTTTCTTGATCGATATAAAAATGGTAAATTGTTTTATAATCTAATAATTATTTGTTGTATTGTGCACTATAATGTTGTACAAAGCCTATATTTTTCTTTTTTTGTTTACGTTTTTTCATTTCTTTCTGTCTCAATAGGTCTTCACTTGTGATTTTAGACACTTTTTTTTATGCCTAGATTTAAAGATCTTTCCAAGTGTACCTTCCTCTGTCTCATCTTTTGATCACTTTTCTTGTTGTTCTTCGAATATTTCTTTCGTGGAAGAATTACGTTTAGGCGAATTAGCTCGCGTATGTAATATTGTTGATTATGTGGTTAAGGAATGTAGAGAGTCCTGCATTAAATTGTGTTTTTTGAAGTTACTTTTTCCTAGATGGAGTCACGAAATTTGAACATTCTCTGTGCCGAGAGTATCACATCTAAAAAGCTTATAGAGTACATTATGCCATTGAGATGTGAATTTTAAAGGTTTTTAATCGTTAGAATTATAAATTCCTAGAAGACATTCCAACATGTTTTGCCCGCCCCCTACCCACACCAGGAGAGGTCATCAATGTACCTCCCATCCACCTGATGTGGGAGGAGAAGGGACAAACACCGGAGAATAAATATTCCTCCTCCCATGCACTCATATATAAGTGTTCGCGAGATGCTGGGGAGCATTTGGCTTCCGCCATTGACAGCGCCACTTCTTGAAGATAAAAATTCCCATCAAACGAAAAATAGTTGTTTTTTAACAAAAATTCTACGCACATGACATGTTGTTTGGTGGCACCTCGCCCGTTGCTTTCCTGCACTCGCTCGACCCTTCATGAGCCGTTGCCCGGGCTGCCGCCCCGAAATTTTCTGCGTACGCCTAATGTGTTCTCCGAGAGACAAGAGCCAGAGTAGCATCCTCCGCATTGTGCCATACGATTTACCCGATGAGCTTATAGCCCCGGGACACCAGTCCTCCCGGGGCAGAGTCACCCTCAATCGGTTTCCTGAGACCCAAGCCATGTCTGAGTACAACCAGAGAATCTAAGGAAAGGTTCATCCGAAATCCTCGTCTCCTGCAGTGCGCGGTTCTATTTCGTAAAGAAAGAAGGCGGTATCTTACGACCCTGCATAGACTAACCCAGGGTCTGAACAGATCACGGTGAAAAACCGTTACCATTTGCCGTTGATCAAATGAACTGTTTGACTGCCTTGCCGTGCGCAAAGATCTTACTCCAAGTTGGGATTTGAGAGGGGCACTCACACTTGGTCCGAATCCGCAAGGGCGATGAAATGAAGATCGCTTCACACCAGGATGGGCACTTGAAGACCTTGCGATGGCCTTCGGACATGTGTAAAATGCGCCTGCCGTCTTCCAGAGCTCGTGAATGACTTCTTCAAGACCTCCTCCATACTCCTGCAGGTGTTTACCTTGATGACATCCTGGTGTACTCCTCAACCTCGAGACCCACCCGCAGTCATGTCGCCAGGTGTTGAAGCGTCTCCGGGAGAACCTATCTGTATGCCAATCTAAGGGAAGTGCCTCTTCCATCAGACTAGCCTCCCCGTTCCTGAGTTAGTCATTTCTGACCAAGGCCCTACGGATGGGATCCAGCAAAACTGTCAGCCGTGTTGCAAAAACGTGGCACCACCAGCGTCGGCCTGCGGGCTATACAGCGTTTCTTGGGCTTCTGTAACACCAACCGCCCAATTCCTCCCACACGATTCTCTACGCTGGTGGCTCCGAAGTGGCGCCTTACCAAGAAACAAGCCAATCCACGCACTGGCCCGTCGAGGCCGAAGAGGCGTTTTTCGAGGCTCAATCCGCCATTCTCTACGGCATCTATCGTCGCCGTCCCGTAATCCCCGCGAAACCCTTGAACGGCTGGAATGTGGAATGCCTCCCGTCCCAGTGGAGCCGAGCAGTTCTTAACGCAAAAAGGCCCACGGTAAGACGGTAACTGCGTGCTTCTTTTCCAAGACGTTCTCGTTGGCCGAGAGAATTACACGATTGGCGACCGGGAGCTACTGCCATAAAATTGCGCCTGGAAGTGAATTATCTGCTGGAGGGTGCCCGTTTCCCCATCCATCATTCTACTCTGGACCACAAAAACCTCCATATCTATCAGAAACGCTCATCGACTAATCCAACACCAGGCTAGTGGTGGTCCCGCTCTTCTTCTCCCGGTTTGATTTCCAGATCCATTTCAGAGCTGCAGAGAAGAATGTGAGAGCTGACCGCCCTCTCCCGTCCTCCGACGTGGTGGGTGAAGATACGTACTCCTGAACACATAATTCCTCAAGAACGTCTTATCTCGGCAGCACCAGTGGACCTCCGAAGGTCCTCCTGGAAGGGCTATAAATGTCGCCCGCTCTCCGCAGTCCGTATCTTAAAATGGGGACATTGCTCTTTTGTGGCCGTGCATCCCGGCGTCCCCCGATAGAAACCTTCCCCTGATATCCCAGTTCAATTAGGTGCCAGGAACTTGAAAGGATGTTAAGGACTTCGTTTCGTCTTGTGACCTCCTGTGCCCCAACAAGACGCCACGACGCCACAAGCGCCGGCAGGCCTACTACAGCTATTACCCATCCCAACTCAACCTGAACCAACATTCTCCATGGACTTCAAACTGATCTTCCTCCGTCGGCAGGCAACACCCTCATTTTGGTGACACTAGGATCGCTTCTCTTTCTCCAAGATGGCTCATTTCGTCCCTTTGCCAGCTGCCGTCTGCCCTCCCGTCTGGCAGAGCTATTCTTCCTTCAATGTGGTTCCGTCTAACATGGACTCCCTCAGCAAATCGTCTCGGATCGGGGAGTTCAGTTTGTCTCCAGGTTTTGGCGAGCCCTATGGAACCAACGTCAGGTGAACTCGACTTCTCTTCTGCCAACACCCACAAGACAAACACCAGGTGGAAGAGGGGTAAACCAGGTCTTTGGGATGTTACCTTTCAGCCATTTCATCTCGCACGGCAAGATGGATTGGTCCAACTTGCTGCCATGGGCGGAGTTCTCTTATAACTAACTCCCTGAGTCTGAGTCCCGAGTGGGGTCCTCCCCCGTCTACATGGTGTATGGCCTAGCATCCCCGCCCTCCTCTCCCTACAGGCACCTCCTCCGAGGTCCCGCGGCGACGCACTGTTCAAGACATGAAGGCCATCTGTCCCAGACCCCGACTGTCTCTGCTCGCACTTCCTGAGCGCATGAAGACTCAATCCGGACAAAAGAAAAAGAATCTCATCCGTACCGGTTTTCCTTTCTCCCCAGTGTGACAAGGTGTGGCTCTCGGCTAGATATGTCCACCTTAAAAATGTTCTTCTTCACGAAACTGGGACCCCCGTTTCCTGGGAAACTCTTTAGGTCAAGCCGCATCAACTCCGGTGTCCTACAAAACACGCGGCTCCCCTCCTACCATGAGAATTCCCAACTCGTTCATTCTCCTACTGAAACCCCTGGTCCTCAATCGCTTTTTCCAGAATGCTGTTTCCTCCTCTGTCTGTGGCTGATGCGCCCAAGTCTTCGAGTCAAAGAGATTCTGGCATGAGAGAACTAAGGAAAAAGATACTATTTTTAGTGGACTGGAAGGGGTTCGGTCCGAAGAGAGGTTTGGGAGCGCAGGAGAATATCTTGAAACCGCCACCGTCATCCTAAGATTTCCTCCAATCCAGTAACGAGAGGGGGGGGCCCAAGAGTGGGGTTCCTAAGGGGAGGGTACTGTCACGGACGCCGGGCCTGGCGACCACTGACCCGGTCGCCTGGCGCGTCCGTGGCTTCCTACACCAAAAGCGGAGCCGTGTCCCACAATAGACGTCGGGTTCGGGTCCGCTCACCCCCTTCCCCGCTGGCGTTCACTTACCCAGTCACGCTCTCTCAGCCTGTCTCCGTCTCACGGTGCGTGTCCTCCGCACTTAGGCGCGGCTCACGCCGGCAGTTAAATTTAAGGGGCAGTGGCGCCGGTAATATGGTCCAGTGCCCGTGCACTGCACCTATTTAAGTCCGGCCTCTTCCTGGCGGGCCCACGCCGACCTTGTTGTGTTTCCAGTTGGAGACAGTCCTTCCTAGCATTGTCTATTCCGTTACCGTGTACCGAACCTCGAGCTTACGATTTTTACCGACCACGAACCTTGCCGCCAGCCCTGACCTTCTGACTGTCTATGTTTACGAAACCATGAAGCCGCCTTCCCTGACCTTCCCGCCTGTCCCCGACCGACCGAGCCTTGCCTGCAAATTCCGAACCTCGCCTACCCTTTGCCGCCACCACAAGGCAAGCCCCGCCATGAAGTGGACCTGGGAGACTCCCGCCTGCAGCAAGGACCATCCCGCTTTGCGCATGGCTCTGGTGAATACTGGGACCTACTTAGATTCCACTCCCAGGTGTGGGCTTACGCCATCGCCTGCGGTGGTCCAGAGGATCCACCTCCAGACCGTTACATGTAGCATATACATGATATAAAAAAATTTCTATAGTTTGATATAATTGCATAGACAGGCAATATCTCTGTGCAGATAACATGGTGGCATACTTCATTGGAAGCTATAATATGAAGGCACAAAACTTCTATTGTAGACAATCTCAAGGCACCATATGGTGGCATACATTGTGCCCATGGCTCCTTACAGACCACTTTGCCCTGTGGTTTCCACCTTATTTCTATCAATGCATGCTCTGCTTGGTGGGTTACAATAAAGCTGGTAACATGGACTAAACACCAGATTGCACTGTTAGCTTATGATGCATGAGCCAGATGGTCTGAACTGAGGCCATGGATAATATGGAATTTGTTTGGACTTCCTGTACAACATTTCTGCTACTCTCTAAAAAATTATCTGCTTACATGGTTTCCAATGAAACTGACTGTAACATGGTTGAATCCGTTTCCCAATTATCCTACAAGGCTCCCATAAACCTTTCCCCTCCATACATCTCGCGCCTAAGCACTAAGATACCTCTCCTCACGCAATCTCTGCTCCTCACAGGACCATCCTGAACATGATGCCCTCTTATCTTCAGTGTGATGGTAAAAACAAACATGTTTACGCACTTTGTGCACTTTCTGATCAAAATTATATCTAGTCAGCATTATCAGATTTTCAGTACCAGATATTCTAGCAAAAACAGATTTCAACTATCAAATTCAAAAGTGATGCATAAATTATCAATTCATATTAAATTTAATACATTTTTGTATATATTTCTACTTCATTTCTCTGCTCTCCTCTTATCAGCTCCTCACACAACTGTCTCCAAGACGTCTCCCGTGCTTCCTCCATACTCTGGAACTCATTACCCAAAACATCCGACAACCTGAAAACCCATATCTGCAAGACAGGCCTATAACCTAAAATAACCCTGCTACAATTAAACCCCAACAAACACATCTGCCCCTCACCTTCTGTCTCTTTCTTCTTTCCTTGTAGAATGTAAGCCTTCGTGGGTATGGTCCCCTCTCCCTCTGTAACAGTTGTTAGGTCACTTATCATCACCTTGGTCTTTTGTTATGTATGTAACCCCCTCGCATGTACAGCACCCTGGAATCAATGACACTCTAAAATAAATAATAGTAAGGATATTGTGCATAGAGCTCCGATACAGCAGATGTTAACCTCTTCTCGACACTGGACGTACCCATACATCCTAATGGGAGGTGCTTTGCCGCAAATGGACGTAAGGGCACGTCCTGGAGATCGTGTGGGATTGATTGTGAGGGTGCTTCTGCCTGCTGTTGGCGAGCAACGGCACGATCGAGCCACTGCTGTTTCCTACCAGACAGCCCAGGAGTGTCAAACAATTGCGATTTTCGTTAATCCTGCAGCACATAAAATGGAATAAAAAGCGATCAAAAATGCATATAAACACCATAGTGGTACCATTTAAAACGTCGGTTCATCCCGCAAAAAAAAAAGTCCTTACACAGCTCTGTATACAGAAAAATAAAAAAGTTATTAGGCTATTAGAAGATAGCGATGCATAAACATTGTTTTACACAATAAAACCCCTTCTTTTTTTTAAAGCGCTTCAGCATAAAAAAACCTATGTAAATTGGCTATTGCCATAATCGTATCGACCCACAGAGTAAAACTAACTTGTCACATATACCGCACAGTGAGTACTATTAAAAATAAAAATAAACATTACTAGGATTGCAGTATTTTCTTCACCCTGCCTTCAAAAAAACTGATTTAAAACCAATTAAAAAGACTTGTCGTCCCCCCCAAAAAAGATACCAATAAAAACGTCAACTCGTTCCACAAAAAACAAGCCCCTGCACAGCTCAGTACACAGAAAAACAAAAAAGTTATGACTCTCAGGCTATGGCAATGCAAAAACGTGTTTTTATTGTGTAAAAGCAGTAAAACATTAAAAAAAATACAAATTGGGTATCGCTTTAATTGTATTGACCTGCTGAGTAAAGCTAGTTTGTCATTTATACCGCACGGTGACCGTTGTAAAAAATAAAAATAAAAAACGACTGCTGTATTTTGTTCAAAACGCCTCACAAAAACCTTAAAAAAGTATCAAAGTGTCATATGCGCCCCATAATGGTACCAATAAAAACATCAACTCATCCCGCAAAAAACAAGTCCATAATTATCTCCGTATATGGCTGTCAGAATAGGACAATGTAAAAATGCAATATTTTAAAGACATATTTCTATTGTGTAAAAGTAATAAAACATAAAAAACGATATAAAATGTATATAATTGTACTGACCCGCATATTAAAGTTATCCTGTCATTTACACTGTACGGCGAACATTGTAAAATTGAAACCCAAAAAACAATGACGGAACTGTGTTTTTCCCCCCATTTTCATGGCCCAATGCTAAAAAAAACTACTGAACACCTGTATGCCTAAAATGCAGAATACACCCCTATATGAGATCCATGAGTGGTGCTGAATCCAAATTGGGGTGACTTCTGGAAGGTTTCACCTCTTCTGGTACTTTGGAGGCTTTGCAAATGCAACACGGTAACCACCAAAATCTTCATTCCAAAAGCCAAATAACGCTCCCTCCCTTGAACGCCCTGCCATGCACCCAAATAGCAGTTTACACCTACCTATTGGGTATTGCTGAACTTCGAAGAAATTGCGTAACAAAATTTGGAGTGCTTTTTTTCCAGGATTACTTGTAAAAATTAAAAATGTTCAGCTAAAATTGCAGACAGGAAAAAATAAATAAAATCGTAATGAAAATGAGACCCCAGAGTCTGGTAGGTGCTCCTTCTACTCTGAGGCTTGTGGTTGAGCCAAATAATGAACTAGGACCACATATGGGACATCTCTGAAAACAGCAAAATCTGGGGAATCAATATTAAGCTGCATTTTCCTGATCACATCTACTGTGTTCTTGTGAATAAAAATTGAAAATCTGCAAAAAAAAGTAAAATTTTGAAATTACACCACCACTGTGCTTTGATTCCTGTGAAACACCTAATGGGTTAATAAACTTCCCAAATGCTGTCATTTATGGGGGTGTCTAACATACAGGCCCCTCAAAGCCATGTCAGAACTGGACTGCTCCCTAAAAAAATGTATATTGCAAATTTTCTTAAAAATGTGAAAACTACTACTAAATTTCTAAGCTTCCTAATGTCATAAAAAAAATAAAAGACATTTAAAAAATGATGCCAACCTATAGTAGACATACGGTTGATGCTAGTTATAAACTATTTTGAGTGGGATAACTATCTGTCTTACACACAGAAATTTTTTTTAATTTTTCATGATACTTTGATATTTTTCACAAATAAACGAGGACTTTTTTGACCAAAATTTCTTATTAACCTAAAGCACAATGTGTCACGAGAAAATCTCTGAATCACATGGATAGGTAAAAGTGTGAAAAAGTTATTCTCACATAAAGTGACACATGTCAGATTTAAAAAATGGGCCTCTGTCAGGAAGATCAAAAGTGGCTCTGGCGCTAAGGGGTTAATGGGAAGGCTGCAGACTATGTCAATGCTAAATAAGTAAGAGACAAGAAATAAATAAGTCACATTTTCTTCTACATTTCCACTGTTGTCAGAAATGAGTAGGGGGGATTTCATCGAAGGACCAGGCATCTTATAACCCTAACATCTGTTGGAATAAATCATTGCCAGTTGCTGATAGTAAAACATAACAGCTCCTTCAATCTCTCCAGGTTTAGAATTAGTTTTACTCCTGTCCTGCAGATATCTTTGAAATACAGAAAAACGAGCAGCATCCGGAGACATGACAGGGTGGATTTACTGCGGGTGAATGTGAAGATGGTGTTATATGAATCAACTTCATCAGGAAAATAGTTGAAGCACAAAATCTAAAGTGTCTGATCCCACAACAGATGGTGCGGATATCTCAACAGCTGTCTGCTTTTGTATGTACAGAAAACACGAGCTGAGGAAGACAAATCCTTACCTACAATGTTTCAAGCTGATAGGGAGATGATAAACTGAATAGCATGAACATTACCATTAAAGAATATCTGCTATAATAATGGAGTCATAACTCGTAAGCGTTCTCTGCATGCAATGCTTTGTGTTATCTTCTGATGCTGACGTACATAGAAGCAGGGAGAAGGATCAACAAGATTCCGTAAAGGGTTCATTTGATGAGTACACTTGTCCTTGCATCCTTTTAGAGCATATCGATGTGATGAAGAGGGTATCTCTACTTATGCCTGTCCCTCTATGAGCCACAATAGACAGCACCTACAAAGCAGTGGCTCTCACTCTGGTGGACTTTAGTCATCCATTTACTACATGGACAGCCATTCGACTGCATGGCCACCACTACTACAATACTACATTTACTTTACAGCGATTACTGTAGAGGATATGTCTGGCTAGTTACTGGAGTTTTCTAGCTGTTTCACGGAGCCTGCTCTTCACAGTCAGCATTAGGCTCCCACTTCCTGGTCAGGCTGTGAGTGGTTATACTGTGATATGGGAGTCTAAAATATCTGCCTGCTTTGTTTGTGCGGTGTCCAAATTCTAAATTAACTCAAAAGGAAGTGCACATACTTCTCGAAAAAAACAAAAGACTTTTCCCCCAAAAAGTCGGTGTAACTTTCTCCTTTATAAGGCTGGCAAACAGTTTTATAAACTTTCAAAAAACTACGCAAAACAGTATTTTTTTTTTGGTTAATATTTTTTTGTAATCTTTGTTTAACACCCCTTTTATAAATTTTTAATTATTATACTACTACTACCACACTTGTCCCTCCTCTTGACTGTCCCTCCCTTTGACCTGTCGCCATTCCCTCCTGCTACAAACCCTCTCCTCCCCGCATCTTCCGGGCTTTTTCTGGTTCCTTACCTCACTGTCGGACTTTCAGGTCTCTCATTCTGCTCCCCCCCTCCCCCCCGCCCCTCTCTTTGGTGTCCCCCAAGGGTCAGTCCTGGGTACTCTCTTTTTCATTACACCCTTTTGGGCCCCGGGGGCCCCTAGCCCCCCATGGGTTTCATTTCCCCCTGTTCTGAAACCCAAATCTACTCCCGGCCCAGATTCCTTCTCTACTCTCCCCATCCCTGAGTTGTCCTATTTTCCTTCTTCTCCTCCTCTCCTAAAACTAAATTGGAAAAAAACAAACTCATCATCTTCCACCATCCAAAACCACCCCTGCCCCCGATCTCTCTATTACAGTCAACGGCTCTCACTTTCACCGGTCCCAACAAACCCCCGTCTTGGGGGGAATCCCAGACTCTGTTTTATGTTTTAAACCAAAAAATCCAAACCCTCACCTCTGCCGCCGCCCCCAAATGAAAAACACCCCATCCGCCATTTCCCTTTGGGTATGACACTAAAAAAAAGCGGGCCATGCCCTTGTCATCTCCCCCCTAACTACGCAACATCCTTCTCATGCTCCCACTGGCACCCTCCTCCCCCCAATCCCCTTAATCTGTCCCCGTCTTATCCCCCCTCTCTCCCGCTACCCCTTTGCTCCCCCCTCTCCCATCCCTTCACGGCTCCCATTCCCCAGCGAATTCTTTTCAAGCACTAACCATGCCTACAAGGCCTCCATGACCTCTCCCCCCCCATAATCCTGCCCTAATTTCCAAATATCTCCCCTCACGCACCCCCGCCCTCACGGGACCTTCCCCTTTCCCCTTCCCCCCTTATCAGCTCCTCACACAACCCCCCAAGATTTCTCCCGGCTTCACCCCAAAACCTGGCCCCTTTCCCTCTCGTGAAAATTTCAATATCCCTTACACTGTAATCTTTTTGACTTATGTAATGTTGTAACCCCCCCAATGTACGCCCCCTGGAATCAAGGGCCCGCTTTAAAATAAATAATAATATATTAATAATAATAATAAATTATAACAATCCCCTCATTAATAATCATTAATAAGCATCTTTACTGGTCAGTACTAAAATCACACCTCTAATTATGCTGATTATTCTAAATATTCGTGAACATTGTATGACGTAGTGATTAAGTGGCTCTATTGCACATGCCAGAACAACAAAACTATTGACAAAAACCACTAACTTCTGTACTAGACCTCTAGCCTGGCAGTGTCCTTGGTAATTCATAACAAAGCCATTGTTTACAGTTAGACATTGAGATTCTACCAGAACAATAAAAGGACACAAGCTTCATGGAAGAATACATTAAAAATTGCTAAAATTTTAACCTTGTATTATAGAACTTTAGAATTTATGACTAGAATTTATTAATTTCCATATCAATTCCCCCCTTATAAGTTTGCATTTTCAAATGAGTACCTGAATATGAGACATACATAGGTGAGACTAGGGGTTCTATCCCATGGGTAAACTGGTCTTCATACCAACTATTGCTAATCAATAAAATTGGTAATACACTGCGGCAGTTTCCATCCCCCCTCTGGGTCTCGTCTCTATCCTGAGGTCTGTCATAGACATATCATCTCTGCTATTACTAGCTGAGCCTGTTAGTGGGACATTGGTGATGAAGAGATTTTAACAGCAGGGTACAAGGCTACAGAGCTCTAGAGGATTATAGTTTGTCAGTAAGGAAGATAAATAAGATCAGGTGCTGCTGATAAGAAACAGCAGGGAGTGATTTAAAAGTAGTTGGGAATGCACACCACTAGGAATGCACTCAGATCAACTTTTAGATAAACACATACAGAAGATCTATGGCATTCAAGAATTTTTTTCACAAGGAAAAGTGAAAAAGAGAAATAAAAAAATGACCCCCTTGGGATGCCTAGAGAGTCCTTATAATTAGTTCTGTTGGTACTATACAATACAATATCTAGTACAGGTCATGCCTGCTTCAGTTTAAATATTCTGCTATCCTATGTATGTTGCTTGACAAAGGCTTGCAGATTGTTTACACCACATGCCTCAAAAAACATTTGGAGCAGGAAACCTTCATCAGGTAGTTACCCAACAGGATCCTTCATGCTACCATCCCAGCCAGGGCTGCTAGAGTACAGAGAAGTGGTCAGTAGCATAGGAAACCTTCTGTAATCAAGCAGGAAATGAGAACTGATCTAACTTTGAAAGGAAGCAAAATAAGAACAGCAATGTATTTGGAAGTAGTCCTTATTTACCTTTGTCTATCAATGGGAGTATCCCTTCAAAGATTTCTCCAAGCAAAATCAACTGTTTGTTGGGAATTATGGGGCAACCAAATCCCATATATAAAATGCTGTCTGTCATAAGACAATCCTATTAATCACTGTGCATGAGGTGCTATTATAACCACTGGCAAAAGACAGATTTTCTGGGACAAAAACATATTGGACAGTACGACAAATGAATAAAAGAACAAAGTCAATGAAAAAAACTATATGAATACAAAGGTTTTTGGAGCTGGAAGCTTCTTACAAGAAAGGAATAAATACAAAATGTTTTAGGAGCTAGTCCTTCACAGGAACTAATCTGACTTTTTGCATGGTTCAGCAAAAAAAAAAGGTTGGGATGAGATATCACTAAGTCATCTTTAAAATCGTTTTCCAACTTAAATTTAACTAGAAATGGGCTCCAGCTCTATAATGAAACTCAAATAAGTGCATACAGCCCTCTCTGGACTACAGCTGCCAGCGGCATCTCCCAGTCATGGCTTACTTCTGGTTCTGCGGTTGGCGTGGGATCGCTGCAGCCAATCAGTGGCTTCAGTTGTCATGTGCCATTTTCTTAACATTGGTGGGGGTCTAATTCCCAGCTTCCCCATGATGGAGTTGCAGTGCTCTAGCAAGTGTTGTGGCCTCTTCAATATTTGTAATGGCTTTGTCTGGTACTGCAGCTCCCTCCGATTTACCTATAGAGGACTGAGCTACAGAGAGATAAAATAGCAGGCGCACCCGTACACCCTGCTCCCTGCTACAGCTGTGGGCATGGGCGCACTCACAGACCTGGTCCCTGTCCTGTTTACACACCTCTCCTCGCTACCTGTGCTGCCTTTGCTGGCCGGCACACGGGTTCCCGTTCCTTAGGACGCACACACTGGCTCTGTGACATTTTATTTGGATAATTGGATAATTGTTGGCCACTGACCCTATATCACACAGCATACCCCTGACCTTGCTGCCGGATCTTCAGTGCCTTTGCCTAAAAGAAAGTGCTTACCAGTGATTCTGTCTTACCATGTATCAGACCTTCCTGCTTCCGTTTCTTGACTATAATTCTTGCTGCCAGCCCTGACCTTCCTGCCTCCTTTGCCTCCACAGCAGACAAGTTGCTCCAGGGGTAGCAACCTGAGGGTCGTCTTCCGCAGCAAGCCCAACCTGCCTTGAGGCGGCCTCTGGTGAAAACCAACGGCCTCTTAGACTCCGCTTCCAGGTGCAGTTTATACCATCCCTTGTGGTGGCTCAGTGTATCCACTACCTGCGGTCCTTACAGTAGTCTTGCACAGTAGCTGTACAATGGGCCCAAGAATTAACTCCACAGATGAGCCCAAGAATCAACTTCACTGGTGGACACCAGGAATCAACTTTACTGGTGGGCCTAGGCACTCTTGTCTGACACTGGATACAAAATTAGCTGATTGTGGGGGTGCTGGGAGTCAACCCCCCTGCCAATCTGATATTGCTGTCCCATTCTTAACATAAACTTCCAATATTAAAGGCTCAGAAAACCCATTTAACGTAAGATTTAGAACAAAACAATGTATACCGAGATGGTTTCTCCTGGCATGGAATACAAAGAGCAGTAATGCATATATGTGATTTAAACCTTGAGGTAGAGTTCACCTTGAATTTTCCAGTAATTGTTAAGATTAGGACCTATGATTATTGCTTAATAAGGTCATATACACATCCATGAACTAAAGAGAAAGGTACATTTTTGCAGCTTGGAGCAAAGAACCAAATCCAGCAGCAAAGATAAAATACTGACCAGTACAACTCTGGCCATTTGACTTGGTTCATATAAGATGAATTCTGCAAGCAGAGGCGTACCTTGAAGCTCCAGGGCCCTAGTGCAAAAAGTGAAATTGGCCCCCCCAGCCACCATGTGCCGCTGATATCTCCTTATGCGGCAGAAGGGCTTTTGGGCCCCCTCAGACTGCAGGGCCCGGTAGCGACTGCTACCTCTGCACCCCCTGTAGCTACGCCCCTGTCTGCAAGCATAGGAACCATCTTCTTTGGAGCAAATGCTGAAAGGTTTTACCCTGGTACCTTCACATTTGCAAGTGAGGGCTAATAAACTACAGGATCCCTGCTAGAAGGATCCCAAATAAGGCCCATAGAACTATATAGGGCCATTCTGCACCCCAAGTGCCAACAAAGGTTTGTGATAAATAATTATGACCTGCGTATGAAGGAAGGAGAAGCCTTACTACAGGCACCATACAATGGTATAGAATACAACCTATGTCTGCAGACCCATAGTGCACTCCAAGCACTGCAGAATTTTTCTGTTAATACTGAATTTTATTGGATGTGTAAAATATCATTGTTATTGCGTAACAGATGACCACTATCAAGATAGTTTTAAAAATACATATAGCATAATTTACATTTTGATGTTACCTTCTTTCACATTTCTGTCCAACACTTTTGTTTGTGGCTACTATTTGTGAGTTTACTAAGATCTTGGGACCTCTAATTCTATTTTCACTCCTGATCTATGGGAAATAATGTATATTATGGCTAAAATCAGATGCATGCCACTTATCAGAGAGTTTGCTGCAAGCAATTTCTCACTTTTAAAACATATCCTGTCGGGTCTGTCAGCAGTTATTCCACGTTGGAGACCCGCAGGGCTTCTGAACAGCTTGTCAGAACCACAAATACTTCTGCCAGGCCAGCCAAACCATTCAGCTGGGAAATAAACAATGTAGAGACATGTTACCCCAGCAATCAGTGCAACTTCCAAGCATTTGGAAAATAAATAAGCAAATAGGGAGCAGTGAATTCTGTTTCTTTTTATTCCTAGCATATTTGTCTAGCAATGGAGCAAAATCTAAATCTAAAACTGTTGACTGATGGAAGCCAAACCATGGTGCTAACGTGGATATCTAATGGGTTATCCTACTCCTGACCATCAATATATTGAATAACTCTCTATCTAATACTGCCTATGATGGATATTTGGTGCAATTACCAAACAGACAGGGTAGTGTGAAGTTTGGCCTTGCTTGTATTGTGGTCTAACTGTACAGATCAGGTTGTTCAGACAGCATGTTCTCCAGCAACCACCTGTGCCAAATTGAATAATGATTGCACAAAGTAACTATTGTGTAGCTATGCAGAGAAGGATACACAAACTGGGAAAATACTAACTTTCGTTGAACTTCAAAAAACATACTACATAGGCTGCAGTTTTCTGGTTCTGTTTCCTCCGGAGAGAATCTACATTTTTGTTTGAATGGCAATTCCATCTGAAATATTTCTTTCTTCACTGTGGAGGACATATCACATGTGCTTCCTTCACGGGTACACAAGGGGTCAGTTTCTAATAGGGTAGGGGTTCTGTCTTAGTATATATATCTTCCAGTTATCATCGGTTAAGTTACAATGAAGGCACTGAGTTAAAGGGGTTGTCTCACTATATCAATTCATCTTGCCTCAGTCCTATTTTCTTGGTTTCATTTTGAATTCGGGGAAGTGTTTATTGACTTATACTAGACTGCAGGAGAAGCCAGGTCTGTAGCTATAGCAACCAGTGCTGGCAGCCTATCATGAGAGAGTAAACAGGTCTGTAGCTATAGCCACCAGAGGAGCTGATGCAGCCCATACAAGAGGGGATATCTCAGATTAGGTAGGACACTGTTAATGGACACATAATACAAAGCGACTTGTTTTTGCAAGATCTTTAACATAAAAAGCAATCCTTGTAGCGAGACAACCCCTTTAAAGAATTTCATTGTTAACTATTCCTAGTGGATTGTACATGTAGTAGAGGAAACTACAGCATACACGGACTGTCATTTTCAGACAGTCTGTAGATGCTCGTTTCCTCTACAAGTTTGTAAGTGAAATAGGTTGTCCTTTGAACAAAAAAAATATTGAATGGTTTGCCTGAGTCTATTAATCTTCTCGTAATGTTTTCTGTGCTATTTTTGCTTTTCTAGTTCTGTAGGTAGCCTCCCTTCTCTGCAGCTGAGCAGCAGCATTTCCCGTTTGAAAATGGTTCCCCTTTGCCCTGCAAAGCTCCAGGATCTTTTGCTTTGCTAGTCTATCCTTCTCCAACCTCAGTTGCAGTGCACACCTGTATTTTCCTGCTTTATGATAAAAGCCTTTGAGGACAGGAGCAAAAATATATACATTCAAAAGTGACCATTAAAGGAAAACCAGAACCCTTTGAGCCCCACGATCTCATGAGCTCGACACATAGAACTACTGAGCTACTACTGTGATGCAGAACTGCAGCAAAGTAGAAACAAAAAATTTAATAAAGATATATTACTATATATTTAGAGAATATTTTTCTGCATCCAGCTGAAAAGACACATGTGGCAGAAGCATTCTGTTAGAAAATAAGCATTTCTGAGAGAATTCTTTATGATATTTATTGGCAGACACCAGTTGACAGACAGGATCCTAAAATACTCCTCCTATAGTCCATTTTTAGATTATTGCCAAACACTAATTCAGCATTAGGCTACGTCTACACATATGAACATTTTTTGTGCAGTTTTTGTGCAAAAAAACGTGGTCGGATTTCGGATTCCCACCGGTCCCGTACATTGAGGCTATGGAAATCTGACGGACGATAGAACATAAAACATGTACAAAATGCATGCTGTGTAGACTGTAGTACAGATTTTCTATTGAGGTCTGCACAGCACTGGGTAAATACTGAATCCGATGAAAGTCCGACGAGAACCCAGTGCTGTGTAGACATAGCCTTATACTGGAAGTTCCTTTTTACAGAGATTTTATTCTAGTATTAAAGTGAGTCCAAATTATGTGGTAGATCCTTCAATACATTTCCTTTTGACAGAGGCATTCACGGCCACCTGTATGCATTCAAGTGAATGGGGCAATGTTGCACTTCCAGTTGCCTTGAGCGCTGCTGTGAAGGGAAATACTATGCAACACTAAGCCTCCGCCGCACCTCTTCATTTATAGGATGGGTGTCTGACTGCCGTAATGGCTTTCTGAAATTAGAAAAAGCCTTTAAAGTCTATGGACTTAGCTCATAGGTCCAAAGGGGCAGTATATTTAGTAGTAAGTGCTTGCAGAGTAAACATACTTTACTTAGTTTGTTACTACAACAGCTAAAGAACACAACCACAACTTTCCTTTGCCAACTTGTTCCCGGGGGTCTTACAATGTGCATTACTCAACACAGGGTTACAAAGAACACAGGACAAAGTGAAAAGCCTAAAATTTGTGCTGAATCCTGGGCCTGCTCTAAATGTATTCAGAAAAGGAAAACTACATTGAAAAATCTGAGTTAAGAATATTTTCTATTTAACTGACCTTATGATTTACAGTGATTTAAACTGGAAATCTCCATATTTGATATTGGCTATTTATTCTGAGAACATAAAATCCACCAAAGATGAGAAATGCAAAGATATAGCAAGTCCTCCAAAGAAGGAGCTGATCCAATTTTGGTGGTTAGAAGAGGCTCCTAAAAAGGGATCCCCTTCTAAACTAGACAATTCCCTTTTTTCAGTAGTATATTTAAAGTAGGTATACACACACATTAGCCTTTTATTAGTCACCTAATGTAAAGAATTAATAAAGTCTCCATCTTCTTACTTTGATTGGTGCTGGCTCTCCATCGTTTTGGAATCATAACAGTTTGTTTAACCAGTGGCCTTCTGGGATTAAGCCGCGCACCTCCACATTAATTTGTTCATGCAAAGGTGAGCTGGCTTTATTACAACACTACTCTCTATGAATAATTTATTTAGTGTTGGTATACACATTATCACAGTCTGGTCAAATTATTATGACCACCAGCAAATATCCAGAGTAACTGATGTGCGCAGCACGGAAAGCAGCTAGACAGGCCAAAAGTGACACAATAAGGTCTTGGCAGGTTGTCACAGGTATCTGAAGCCATGCTGATTGCATCCCAAAGCTGCTGAAAGGCGCGTGGGGTAGGAACCATAGATCAAACATGAACATCAAAGTGGTCCCAAAGATGCAGAATTGGGTTCAATTCTGGGAAATTAAGGGTCCAGGCTAGTACTTGGAAGTCTTTGATCACGCTCTTTAAACCAACATTGCACATTTCCAGTGTTGTGATATGTCACATTGTCTTGCTGGAAGATCCCATCCACCCCAGCAAAGACAGCCTGCATGCATGGGTGTATTTAAACTGCATGGATTGATTTACACCTAAATCAGTTGAGAGTCCTTCCATGTGGATTAGTGGGCCAAGAGAATGTCGCAAAAATGTTCCCCAGACCATAACATTGCCACCACCAGCTTCTGTTATTCCAGCAATGGCTGCAAAATGTTTGTTCTTAGATGTTTCTGGCCTGACATGCCAATGCCCATATATTTGATTAAGCAAAAAACTTGACTCCTCAAAGAAAGCAACCGCTTGCCAATTAGAGAAGGTCTAATTTCAAAACTGTCATGAAAATTAAAGACTTTTTTGCCAATGGAACTTTGTAGGCAAAGGTACAGTGTCTATCCAACTGCTTCAGAGCCCCATAAACAGTATGGTATGTGTGTAGACAGCCTATCGCACATCTTATATAAGTATCAAATCAGCTCATGATAAACTACTTCCCTTATGAGCTATTGTGCTGCTGGAAGTGGTTGTAATAATGTGACTTGACTAAATTTATTTTATGTATAGTCTGCCCTTATTGCTACACATTTGCATGATTTCAGCATGTTTACAGTTTGATATATGAAGTATTTTTGATCTCTAAATTTCTATGTGTTGGCAAACAAGTCTGAAAAACCTGTATCCTAAACAAAGACTACTTTTGGTTGACTCATTCCTTGGAATACCTGTGCTGTTAGAGTTCTGTGCACCAAATCAAGAACTTCTAACGTCCAAATAACAGGTTATATTCTACTTTTAGAAAGTGCTAAATGCTTCTATGAGATGTAACCAAATACAACCAATTTTGTGATAAGACTGAGCTGAAATACATTCCCCTGCACTTACTTGACCATATGTTCTACATCTTGGTTCATAACTTAAGCTATAAAAATAAAAATACTGAGACATGGCTGGGAATGATGCAAAATTATGCTATTTACAGAATTCTGCCATTAAGGGTTGTTCAAAATGTTGACTTTGGAGCTTTCACCAAATATGTTGTTTTAGAACGGCGACCAGCTTCTTTCATGCTGAAATTTAAATATACAAGTTTCCAATTACTAAACACTGCCAATTTCTAAAGAACAGAGAATTAAACTCTGGGGACAAATTTTAACAAATAAACTATTGAAAAGGAGTCGACTGTAAGTTTCCAGAACCCAGTGTACTTAATGGTATGTAACATATATATATATATATATTATATATATATATATATATATAATATATATATATAATATATATATATATATATATACACAACACTGAAATGATCTTAGATCTTATCTACTGAAGCTTCACTGAGCACAACATTACACCGCTGCCCATTACCGGGCCACTTTGTATGTATATTTCCCACAAATAAATAAAAATTTCCTTGGCTGAAAAATTGCAAAAAGACCTCAAAGCAACAATATCAAAAGGTACAATGTAAATTTTTTAAAAGGGGAATCGACCAAAAAGTTTAAACTTAAAAAATTGGAAAAAAATTAATTTCAAAAACAGAGAATTAAACTCGGGGGAAAAAAATTTTTAACAAATAAACATTAAAAGGAGTCGATGTAAGTTTCCAGAACCCAGTGTACTTAATGGTAGTAACATAATATAAAATTATATATTATATTTTATATATATATATATATATAAAATAATATATAACACAACCGAAAAATCATTAATCTTATCTACTGAAGCTTCACTGAGCACAACATTACACCGCTACCCATTACACAGGCCACTTGTACTGTATATTTCCCACTAATAAATACAAATTTCTTGGCTGAAAAATTGTCAAAAAGAGACCTCAAGCAACAATATCAAAAGGTACGAATGTACAAGGTTAAAGGGGTAATCTGACCACAAAGATTAACTTAAAATATGTAGGCCAAGGTAAATAAAGACTATTACCAAATACCTTTCTAGCAGCAGTGGCCAGGATGGTCTGGGTGGTGACTTCACTCCCTGCTGTGTCTTGTCAGCAGTACAGGAGCTTGTTTATGTTTCTTACTAACAAGCTTTAACCTTTTAGAACTCTGTAGCCTTCCGCACTGATGTTTAAAACCTTTTATTACAAAGGTCCCTCTAACAGGCTCAGAAAAGCAGAACTGAAATCTCAGTCACTGCTGTAGAACCACTGGCCAGGAAGCCTGGCCAGGAAGTGTGAGCCTGAAGCTGGATTACAAGAACGGTGAGCAAAAATCCCAGAACCACACGGGGGGCCCTAGTAAATGACCTGCAGGAAGCTGGGACCAACATAACAAAGGCTACCCTCAGTAACACACTACGCTGCCAGGGACTCAGGTCCTTCAGTGCCAGACGTGTCCCCCTGCTTAAGCAAGTACATGTCCGGGCCCGTCTGAAGTTTGCTAGAGAGCATTTGGATGATCCAGAAGAGTATTGGGGGAATGTCATATGGTCAGATGAAACCAAAGTAGAACTGTTTGGTAGAAACACAACTCATCGTGTCTGAAGGAGAGAGGATGCTGAGTTGCATCCAAAGAACACCATAACTACTGTGAAGCATGAGGGTGGCAACATCATGCTTTGGGGCTGTTTATCTGCAAAGGGACCAGGATGACTGATCCTTGTACATGAAAGAATGAATGGGGCCATGTATCGTGAAATCTTGAGTGCAAACCTCCTTCCATCAGCAAGGGCACTGAAGATGAAACATGGCTGCGTCTTTCAGTATGACAATGATCCCAAGCACACCACCAGAGCAATGAAGGAGTGGCTTCGTAAGAATCATTTCAAGGTCCTGGAGTGGCCTAGCCAGTCTCCAGATCTCAACCCCATAGAAAACCTTTGGAAGGAGTTGAAAGTCCGTGTCGCCCAGCGACAGCCCCAAAACATTACTGCTAGAGATGGGCGAATCGATTCTAACGAAGTGGAATTCGTTTAGAATTTCAGGAAAACTTCGGTTCGGAACGAAGTCGAACTTTTGGGGTACTTCGGGTGAACGAAGTGTGCTTTTGATTGATAAAATGGCTGCGAGCACATGCCGCTATATAGGGCAAAGCACTCTGGGAGGAAGAAGGGCATAGCCTGCATGACATGTGCAGAGGTGAAGCCAATCAGAGACCGGCGGGATTCTGTGACGTCACCGCACTATATAAGTCCGGGCGCGACGCCGGGAGCTCACACTCCTCTCACTGTGCTCATCAGGGAAGGTGCTGCCGCGGCTGATAGATCTTACTGAAGAATTGATTTTTATATAGCGATTTTGGGGGGGCTCACTTGTCTCAGAGATGTTCTCTTAATGTTCTTTTTCAAATTTTTGGGGTTTGGATTGAATCCAATGGCGCCCACTAGCTGCTTTTTACATTAAATACAAGGGGGATTAAGCCAGTTAGTTGTTTCTTTTAAAAAAAAACAGCGTTTTTACAATAAAAATACCACTTCATTTTTGGCTGCTCAATTTCTATTGGAAATTTACATCCGGGGGGTTTTTTAAGGTTGTTTGCTGGTGTGTGCCCCCAAGAAACCCGTCTTTTCAACGCCAAAATATAAAAATTTTTCCTGTACCCTAATTCAAAAAGAAAGGGTTAATTACAACTGTATCTCTTGTTGTGGGTAAAAAAACACCAATTGTAAAACCTACAAAGCTTTTTTTGTGGGCTAAATTTTTTGGGCGCAATTTACATCCGGGGGTTAAATTTAAGCGTTTTTTTGGTGTACTGACAAAAATAAACCGTCTTTTTCAAGCCAAAATATATAAATTTTTTTGTAGCCTAATTCAAAAGGAAAAGGGTTTAATTAAACTGTATTTTGTTGTGTGGCGTAGAAAAACGCAATTCTAACACCAAAAAAAAAAAAAAAAAAAAAGCTATTAGTTTGTGCGGCTAAATTATTTGGCGCAATTTACATCCAGGGGTTAATTAAGCTTTGTTTTTGTGGTGTGTGCAAAAAAAAACCGTCTTTTTCAAGCCAAAATAAAAAATTTTTCCTTGTACCCCTAATTCAAAGAAAAGGGTTTTAATTAAAACCCGTAATTTTTTTGTTGGCGAGAAAACGCAATTGTAAACACGCTACAAACTATATTTGTGCGGCTAAATTTTTGGCGCAATTTCATCCAGGGGTTAAAATTAGGTTTTTTTGCTGGTGTCTGAAAAAAATAAACCGTCTTTTTAAACCCCCCAAAATATAAAAATTTTTTCCTGTAGAAATTTTCACAACAAAGGTTAATTTTACAACTGAACTTTGTTGTGGGGGAGAAAAACACGCTTTGTAACACGCTACAAAGCTACTATTTTGTTGGGTCAATTCTTTGGGGGCATTTAATCCGGGTTAAATTAAGCGTTGTTTTGCTGTTGTGACAAAAAAAAAACCGCTTTTTAAACCCCAAATATATACATTTTTCCTGTAGCCGAATTCATGTCCCAAGGTTAATTAACCCCTGTTTGTGCTTTTACTTTTTAGTAAAACCACAGTGTTTTTAACGACAATACAAGAAAAATTTTTCCGGCCATTTGTGGGGCAATTTTATCCAAGGGTTTTACCCGCTTGTTACTGGTTAAATTTTGGATAAAAAAACAGGGTGTATATTTATCTTTTACAGATATCTCATCAAACAGTTTTGTACTTTTTTAGAACAAACGTATGTAGAAGAGATGTGGCAGGTTCCTGAAAATGCGAGGGGCGGGGCACAAACATTCCGGAACGGGCCCAGTCGCGCAGCAAGGGAGTCGCAGCGGGGGTCACTGGGTGGGGCCCACAACTCCCGTGTCATCTAGCGCCGTGTGTGTTAGAACCCAAGGGTTCTTGTTTGGTTGCTAGGTCATCCTCTTCCCCCCCAGATGACATCTGAAAACCCCCAGCCAAGAGTCGGGGGGAACCCTCAGACACAACCATTATTGGCATGGGCCCGGGGGGGGGTAGCGGCCCCCCACCTGTCCTCAGCCCGCCTGTTCCCAAACCGGTTCCCCAGCCAGGATTTACTATGTGGTTGGGCTCAGCCCCTATATAGCGAGGATGAACAATTTTGGGAGGGCAGTCAGCAGTACTTGGGAGCGAAGAAATTGGGCAAAAATTGCCCGCTTCTTGCAGTAGGCGGCAAAGTATAGAGTGGGGAAATGGATGGGAGGGCAGTTTTTGAGAGGTCCCCCCTCGGCATACCAAGACCCTGATGAGGACAGCAGTGAGATGAAAAAACAAATAGATATGATGAGCGACCGCACTTGGGGGCCGGGTGAGGCAAGGGCTTTTTTCATCGTCAGGGAAAGGGGTCGCTTCCCCGCAGGCAGCAGCGCAGCCAGCAAGTGGGTCGTGTGGCCGTGGTCACGGATAGCAGGTGTGGGGTCGGGGAACCCAAACGGCCACGGGTAGAAAACCCCCTTCGCGGTCAAAGAAAGTACGCACCGGGCTCAGCGAGGGAGCGGGGCAGTAGTCCTCAGTGGGGGGCATTGGCGGGAAAAATCCCATAATCGGGGGTGTGGGAGTTTTTTTGTAAGACACCCCGGGGGAGCCGAATTTGGGTTTAAAGTAAATCTGTGGGAGAAAGTGAAGTGGGCCCCGGGGGCTAAAAGTTGGCACCACGGACCTGCGTCAACACATGCAGCCACCCTCCGGGGGGCCTTGGGGGAAAAAAGTGGCCCCCAGATTGGGGGGTCCATCCTGCCGCCGCAGCAACGCAGAGCAGAGCGCCAGTGGCACGCATGCCCATTTCGCCGTCAAGGCTCCACACCTCTGCAAAGGAGTGTTTCTTTTGGAACATCTCTCCCCGGGCCAGATGCTCCTGTCCCCGCTACTCAGGCACCCGCAGTCTTCAGCGTGGCGATTGCAAAGAGACAACAGTATGGTCCAAAATATCCCAAGGTGCAGCAGCTGCCCCCTGCTCCTGTCCAAGTTGTTGTACTGCAGTCCTCCCTTTCCAAATGGGGGACTCTGCACCGTTTTAGAGAACTAATGGCTTGGCCGAGCTGAGTGGAGGTTTCAAGCCGTAAATTTTTTTTCCAAAAAAGGCAGTACCCGCATTTCATAAATTTTGTGAACGAAAGGGAGGTCAGCCTTGAGCTTATGGTTTGTTCAAGATGACGCAGGGGAGTTGGGGCTGTAATAGGTCAGGGCCCCGTCATTCCCTTTTGGCCCACTGGGTGAATGTGCTTCCAGCCCCGGAAAACCCAAAACTTGGGCAGGGGACACGCTTTTCCCTCCCCGTTTTCAAATGCGCACCTGCGCCAATGTCCCCCTCCCCCTCCTCCTCCCCCCCCTCCCAAACCCCCAGCCCCACAATACTGCTCCAAAAACCAATGTGTAGGGCCCCCAGCGGTGGGCCCCCCCCCTTCTACAACCCTTGGCTTGCCTCAGGAAAGAAAGTCACACAGGGGGGGAACGCCCCCGTCATGCAGCAAGTAATCGGTGTGGTTTCTCCGCGCCAATGCAAAACGGAACCCTGGTGACGGACAATGGGAGGAACATGGTTCCGCGCTGCACCGAGGAGGGATGGTCCCTGCGCCTGCATGGCGCATGTGTTCAATCTGGTTTGGAAAAGGTTGTTGAAGTCTTCCACCGATCTTTAGAACATTTGAAAATGGCCCAAAAAAATGTGATGACTTTTCCCTTTTGTACAAAACCGGAACACCCTCCCGAGTTGCAGCGCAAACGGCCTCCCCCAAAACCCACTCTGATATGCGATGTTTCCACCCCTTTGGAATTCCGCCCGCACATTTTGGACCGACTGTATGAAAGAGAAAGGCCATTAACGATTTTTTGATGATAGGCGAAAGAAAGTTTCTCCCCTGTGTAACTTTGATGTCGCCAGTGGGACCAGCGTGACACCTGCCCCTTTTTGAAAACCATTCGCGGGGAGGGGAAAGGGGGCCACCGGGAGGATTATAAAGGGGAAAAAAGGCAGTATTGGGGGCCCCAGGCAGTATTGGGGGGCAAGGCAGGGGAATGGGGGCCACAGGCATTTTTATGGGGGCCATGGGAGGGATATGGGGGCCACGGAGGCATTAAGGGGGAAAGGGAGTATATGGGGGCCCAAAGGGAGGGATATGGGGGCCCACAGGCAGTAATATGGGGGCCCAGGCGGGGATTGGGGGCCACAGGCAGGCATTATAGGGGGACAGGCAGTATATGGGGGCCCCAGGCAGGGATATGGGGGCCACAGGCAGGCGTTATAGGGCACAGGCATTATAAGGGCACAGGCAGAGATATGGGGGCCACAGGCAGGCATTATAGGGCACAGGCAGTATATGGGGGGCCACAGGCAGGGATAGGGGGGCCATAGGCAGGCATTATAGGGGCACAGGCAGTATATAGGGGCACTGTGGCAGGTAATCGCTTTAAAAAATAACAACATTCATACTCACCTTAACTCCCCCGGCGAGCGCGCTCCGTCCCCCTTCAGCCCGCGCTCCCCGGCCGCTCTCGGGCGCACGGCCCATATGAACGCGCTTGTGCGCCCGATACGGGCCCAGCGCCGGCGATGACGTGATGTCATCGCGACGCTGCCGGCTGAGGCGCACGGGGCCGCGGCGGGTCCTCAGCGCTGTGAGGACCCGGCAGCCTCGCGGTGTCGGAACCAGAGCCGGTCCCACACTGTCTTCGGGGCCGGGAGCGCGCGCTCTCTGCTCCCGCAAAGCCCGCAGCTGCATTGTGCGTCCAGCGGACGCACAGCGCTGAAGGGCCAGTCGGTGCTCCAAGCCCACGGCAGCGGCCTGGAGCCCGGGAGACTCAGGGCACAGGGAGTTTTATTCGGGGCCCGAGCCCCGAATAAAACAGCCTAGCGACGCCCCTGGGCGGGGGCCATCGTTACCCCAAGGAGAACCCGCTTGTCCACGGGAAATGTGGAACGACTGACCTTTGTCAAGATGAATCAGGCGTGGATCGGCCAGGATTTCCACACACCAATGCCTTAGGCGTCAGTCTGGGTTCAAGCTACCTGCCTCAGCCACTATTCTGATGCCGCCACCCGCCTGATGCCACACATCTGCTGCCAGTTTCTCCATCTACCTACCACCATCTTTACCAGGGACTGGTATTGCCACCCACCTCAACACTCTGTCATTGTGCCACTCTATAACCTCATGCTGCTGCTGCTGTTGCTGTTGCCGTGACATCCACACTGTGTCATTGTGCCACTGTCTGACCTCATGCTGCTGCTGTGGCTGCTGCCATGTCCTCCACACTGTGTCATTGTGCCACTGCCTGACCTCATGCTGCTGCCGCCGTGACCTCCCCTCTCAGTCATTGTGCCACTCTGTGGCTTCCTCCTGTTTTGCCACCTCCAGAATGTCATTGTGCCACTCTCTGACCTCATGCTGCTGCTGTGACTCCTGCCGTGCCCTCCACACTGTCATTGTGCCACTGCCTGATCTCATGCTGCTGCCGCCGTGACCTCCTCACTCAGTCATTTGTTTCTTTTTTCTGTGGCTTCCTCCTGTTTTGCCACCTCCAGAATGTCATGTTTTCCCCTGCCTGATCTCATGCTGCTGCTGTCGTGACCTCCACACTGTGTGATTGTGCCTCTCTGTGGCCTAATACTGTTTTGCCGCCTCCAGAATGTCATTGTGCCACTGCCTGATCTCATACTGCTGCCGCCGTGACCCTCCACACTGTGTGATTGTGCCACTCTGTGGCCAATACTGTTTTGCCGCCTCCAGAATGTCATTGTGCCACTGCCTGATCTCATGCTGCTGCCGCCGTGACCTCCACACTGTGTGATTGTGCCACTCTGTGGCCTAATACTGTTTAGCCGCCTCCAGAATGTCATTGTGCCACTGCCTGATCTCATACTGCTGCCGCCGTGACCTCCAAACTGTGTGATTGTGCCACTCTGTGGCCTAATACTGTTTAGCCGCCTCCAGAATGTCATTGTGCCACTGCCTGATCTCATACTGCTGCCGCCGTGACCTCCACACTGTGTGATTGTGCCACTCTGTGGCCTAATACTGTTTTGCCGCCTCCAGAATGTCATTGTGCCACTGCCTGATCTCATGCTGCTGCTGTCGTGACCTCCACACTGTATCATTGTGCCACTCTGTGGCCTAATACTGTTTTGCCACCTCCAGAATGTCATTGTGCCACTGCCTGACCTCATACTGCTGCCGCCGTGACCTCCGCTCTCAGTCATTGTGCCACTCTGTGGCTTCCTCGTGTTTTGCCACCTCCAGAATGTCATTGTGCCACTGCCTGACCTCATGCTGCTGTGGCTGCCGCCGTCACCTCCAACACTCTCTCACTGATATTGCCACCTGAGCTCTCAGCTTGTTTTTTTCCAGCTTTCGCTGGCATGACTTTATCAGGCTACATTCCCGCTTGAGTTTTTTGGTCAGTTTTGCCCTCTTAAGTGCCCAGGGAATTTTATAGTGAAGCGATTCTAAGAGCGGCGGCAGTCATGTGCGTGTCATACTAAAACACAACATTGTATGAAGACCAAACCAAGCTCCCTCTGCATATTTAAGCATGGCACAACGTTCTACAGCACCCTGCAGGCTCTGTGCAGCCTGGAAATAGCTGCTTTTTAACGCGATTCGTGCCGAAGTAATTCGGAACAAAACGAATTTTGTCGGAAAATTCGGCGAAGTGACCGAATCGAATTTTTGAGAAATTACTGCTCTAGAAGAGATCTGCATAGAGCAATGGACCAACATACCAGCAACAGTGTGTGCCAACTTTGTGAAGACTTAGGGAAATGTTTGACTTCTGTCATTGCCAACAAAGGATATATAACAAAGTATTGAGATGAACTTTTTTTTACTGACCAAATACTTATTTTCCACCATAATTTGCAAATAAATTCTTTCCAAATCGTAAAATGTGATTTTCTGGATTTGCTTTCTTATTTTGTCTCTCATAGTTGAGGTCTAACTATGATGTCAATTGCAGGCCTCTCTCATCTTTTTAAGTGGGAGAACTTGCACAATTGGTGGCTGACTAAATACTTTTTTTCCCCACTGTATATTGCTGCTCGTCATTTGATGTTGGAGCCCTGTCTCATTTTGCTATGGGACCCTATGAATGCTAGTTATGCCCCCGACCATACCTGTCACAGTATGTGTAGGCAATAGGCATTCTAACATTCACTTTACTGTTATAGAAGAATATTACATTGTGTAATTTAATTTAAAGAGCATACCACTAAAACTTACTAAATGGCCAGACATTAGTAAATCTGAAATTCAGTTGCTATGTCCCCAAAAAAGTAACTTTTTCATTTGCAAGATTTGTACAAGACTTAATGTGTTGCATTATTTCCAAAGAAAAAAAAGCATAAAATACGAGAATAAAGAATCCATATGTCGACATATTAGAAACAGTTTTGAATCCTGGATGTTCTGTGGTTACACTGCACATGGAAGCTGCAGATCCAAGGTAATTATGCTTTAATAGCAGTTGGCAGGTAAATGTTAATAGACCAAAAATAGTCATTGTTTAGTCCGTTGGTGCCAAACAGATTTTTGAAGCCACACATGTAGCTGCCTATTCACCCACAACACATCTATACTATGTTGTAACCACAATATATGTATTTGTGTATAAAAAGCTGAAATAATTACATTTTACAATGTACTGTAAGAGTAAGCACCAAAATATCAGATAATTAGCATTCTCAACTACTAAACCACACGGTAAATATACAAGGAACTATTGGCTATATAAGGACGCATTGGAGGATCTTTTCCATCAGGTGGATCATGAACGCTGGTATGATTGATGTTAATAATTTTAAAAAAACTGAAACTTTATCAATTGTCAATGATCTTCTCCATCATAAACACTGTGCAATTATGGGGACTTGAAAGTTAGAAAATCATAATGATAATTGGTCAGTGTAAAAGGTCCTTATGCCATGGCACTTTCCTTAACCTATGTAAGTTTGAAGTCTACGTTTATTGGAATATACACATTAAACATTGCTATATCTTCGTGTTTTGGTGGCAATTTGCAGAAAACTTTTGTGGTAGAGATCTGAGAAGAAGGGGTGTTCCCAAAATCAATAGGTTATGCCATCAAAGTCGAATAGGTATGTGTCCCACCTATGTGACCCACACCTATTTCAGGAATGGGCTCCCAAAAGAATCGGCTCTGAATGGAGAGCTGGTTGCGCTTGTGTGCAACTCTCCATTCTGTTCTATGGGACTTCTGAGTACAGCTGAAAAAGCACTCAGCTGTACTTGAAACTTTCATACAACAGATTGTAAAGTCATTCGTATCGCAACTGGATATCCGTTCTGAACTGATACTTTCAGGAGCCCATTCCTGAGATAAATAGAACAATAGTCAGCTCACTAAGTCCAATAATGAATTCTCCAGGGAAAGCAAAATGAGGCATAGCCAATGCTTTTGTGGATCCAAGCAAAAGTCAACACAGCTTTCAATGTAAGGAGGATTCTGGCAGAAAATTTCCTAGATACTTCATTTAAATTTTTATAAAAACCCAAAAAGAAGCAGAATGTACCAACACATCCATCGTGCATGATTAGAAGATTAATGTATTTCGGATATGTGTCCTTAAAGGGGTTTTCTGGGACTATCTTTTCATTTGTTATAGAGCTCACAATTATAATGAACCTTGTAATTGATACTCGTTAAAAATTATTTACCTGTAATGCTTTGCAAAAACTGGAAGAGAGCCCTTCTTCCTACATACCATGTGACGTCCATCGATCACATGTCTTTACTTTTACTTCTATGGACGTTTTGTCATCACACTCTGTGGATGTGCTTTGAAGCCAGTCTCGGCTCAGAAACACTGCCCTGTAGTGGATGTGACCTGAGCAGAGAAGAGCTGGCTGCATACAGTGACCCAGTCACTATGTAAACAGGGGTGCTGACAGGAATGTAATCATGCAGTACAGAGCTGGAGACTGCAATCAGAGTTACAATGAAGGCATAGCTGTGTACCTGCTGTGAGGGATATACAGCAGGTAGATAAACAAGGTTATATATATATATATAATATATATATATATATATTATATATATATATATTTATATATATATATATATATTATATATATATATATATATATATATATATATATTTGTACTTGTTTTACATATATTATAGGATGAGGAAAGAATGTCTTTTTACCATGATGAAACTGATTGGTGACTGTACTACACAGAGCCTGCAGCAGGCAATCAGGGAGTGAACTGGAGCAGAGATGCAGGGGCATGAGGTGTACATGTCTGAGAACAATAACGAGCAGTGCTAGATGGATTATGGGGCGGAAGTTTCACTGATTTTATGAAAGATGAATAAGGAGGCAAAAGAGAAGAAAATAAACACATGAAGTTAGTAGAATATCTTTACTTTTCAATATAAATGGTGTTTATAGTGTTCTATGAAATCATTAAACTCCTGGATGACACTTTTGTCTATCCAAAACACATCAGTCATCTAACCATGCACTTCTGATGTGTTGGTGACACTGCATATACATTCTGAATCATTTTTGGTTTTTAAAAATATTTCAATAAAGTATCTAAGACATTTTATGCCAGAATCCTTCTTACATCTGAAGCAGATGTTCACTTTTGTTTGGACCCATTCATGAGATAGGTTTGGGTCCCAGAGGTAGGACCTGCACCTATCACACTTTTGATGGCATATCCTATCACATGTGGACACATCTGCTAAAGTCTACTTTCGCCCTAGATACAGTATGGTAAATATTTCCAACCTTCCAATCTTGTAACATAAGAGCCCCAATGGAAAACAGTACATTCTGGATCATACCTCTATATATCCATTATGTCACATGTGTGGGTGTTTGTGTATATGCTATCAAAGTCTATAGTAGGAACACCCTTTTAAGTTGTCCATACACACGAAATGTTTGGTTATTGGCTATGTGTACATGTCTAATTTAGTTAGGATAGGGGATTAAGTCGCTACCAGAAACCTCTTACCTTCCACTGGAACAACAGATTAATCATGTTGAAGTCCAACATTCCCAAGTCTGCCCTTCTCTGACATCTACAGAGGCATACAACCAGGATACTCAAAACTTTAGATCATTGACCAAACCAGAGCTGTATTTGATACTATGCATTGGAGTTCCTGAGCCTAGGTCCACTAGGGGGGCACCATCTGCTTTACTGTATATAGCACATATATTTTATACTTATCTTCTTTTGTCTGCCACCAGACCTACTATTAGGGAGACGTATATGTACAGGGCTAGTAGAGCACTTTAAAAGTGGCTTACCAGAGCCACAACTGTTGCTTAGTAGCTAGAAAGCGCTAAATCTATGACCCACAGTAGAACAGGTTCATAGATTCAGGTGCATTCTACGCTACTAATGTGCGCGCAAAAAAAATGGCGCTTGGGCACCAAAAATCATACATGTCACCTTAAGAGTCAACATCTAATTCTCAGTCACTGTAATGTGGTGTTATTTAATAACAGTTTGGTAGTATTATTCAGTTTTTGTTCGGAGGTGTTATCTACCCACAGTTTGGTGGTGTTATCCAGTCACAGCATGGGAGTGTTATAAAGTAAGGGTGTGGTATTATTATTTAGTTATGGTATAGGGTGTTATCCACTTACAATATGGTGGTGTTATCCAGTCAAGAAATGTCTGTAATATTTAATTACAGTATTTATTACTATAGTTGGGGTACAGTCAATCTATGTATATAGAGTGCAGATTCTAGTAAAGCTTAGTCCATCATGACCTGGTGTACCCTACGCATTAATATTTTGTGTGAATGTCCCTATGAGTAACATTTACTAATCATGTCACCCATCTATATGGAAACAAATGATAAAAGTGTTAACATCAATTCTCTATCATTAACAATTATTGTCATGATTGTCTAGTTTTTATGCAATCATAATCATAAGATCAAGTACAAATAGCCTTTGATGGAGGCATATTCAGACTTAGTGCCTAGAGCAGCAGGAGCAATACAAAGGTATCGGTCCAATCACAATGAAATCAGTGGGTTTGGCTGACTTCTGTCACACATATGGCCAGCTGTAGATTCTTCTCTTCCAATCATCATTTACGGTACATAAATAACCTTTTAAAAGATTGCTTATCCATTAGTTTGGAAATATCTAATGTGCAAGTTCAGTTTTCAGGTGGACACATCTGCTAAAGTCTAATTTCGCCCTAATTTCGCCTTACAATCTTGGAACATAAGAGCCCCAATGGAAAACAGTATATTCTGGATCATACCTCCATAGGGTTTACTGGCTATGATGTTTACATTTTTATTGAACTAAACCACATATTTCCACTGCTATGCGCCAACGGGCACCATTCTGCCAAACGCAGCCAATTACTACCAATACCAAAGTTACCAATAAACATTAAACAGCACATTAAAGTCTGTATTGGATGATACATTAAATAAGATGCACGGCTAGGAAAATGTTTTCATTTGCCTGCTATAAAAGGCTTGTCTAGGTGAAAACTGCCCTGAAACACCAAGATCCAGGCTGTTTTAGATTTAGGGGTTGGGAAATTATAAGTTTGTTTCCACAGACAGTTCTCATAAAAATTTCAGGTTGTGCGCAAATGTTCTGGAATTAGTTTTTCCCACATGAGGTCTTCCAAAGAACATTCAACTCAAAGTTTTCTGAGGCCAAATAGACTTAATGTAGCAAATCAACATGTCAGTCCGTAACATTGTGGAGTAATGTAAAGCAAACAAAAAGATTTGCTGGGTCCAAACAAATGTGCATCTATTATGTCACATGTGTGGGTGTTTGTGAATGTGCTTATAGTACACACAGAGCTAACTACAGTTAAAGGCGTTCTCCCACTATCCTTTATTTTTACCAAAAATCCCACAATTTACATAATCACCCCTACCTTAAAGCGACACTTCCATCAAAGTTTTCTTTTCACATTCTGTCAGCAATACTCGACTAATATTTTATGGATTTTTTTTATTCCAATTGGGTGGTTGTTTATATATACACATATATATATGAAAGTTTTTAAAGTCCCCCTATGTACTCTCTCTGACTTCAAATCTGTGACCTCTGATAGCTCAGCAGGAAGATGATTTCCTGATGGTCCTTCTTTCTGATTGGCTCTGGCCTAAAAAGTGTAAATATTATCAGCAATAACCTGATAATAAAATACTGCCAAAATAAAATAGTTTTAACATAAATATTCCTTTCTGATGGAAGTGTCCTTGCCAACAACTGCATACTTCTTCCTTTGCCGGCCAAAATCAAGTGAGACCTCTTCCCATGTCTGTTCAGTGCAGTCATGTGTGGCATTATCTACCCAACATGAATTCTTATTGGGGATTGTGATGGAAACTATTTGCACAAGCTCAGTATAAGATAGGAGAAGAGACTTCTGCATATTGCTGGGGAAGTCTAACAAACATGTCTGCCCAGTCTTATCCCAATGGACCTATTGTATAAGCACAAAATTAATAAGCACAAAATTGTGCACAAAACACAGCAGTGACCAGGCTAGAACAAAACTGCTCATGTTGGTCCTGTATTTTGTAAGCTACTATGAACTTATCCAGTGGATGCAATATGGTGGCTCAGTGATTGGCCCCGTTGCCTTGCAGCGCTGGGGTCTTTGATTCAAATCCAGTCCAGGAAAGCAACTACATGGAGTTTGTATTTTCTCTCTGTGTTTGTGTGGGTTTTCTCTAGGTAATTTGTCTCCCCACCCTTTCCCCATTCCATAAACATTCTAATCTGGAATTTAGATTGCGAGCCCCCCAATGGAGACAGAACCAATGTGAATGACAATCTCTGTACAGTGCTATGAATATATTGACACTATATAAATAAATTGTTAATCCACTTCAAGGATCAGTAAGATTTGGGGGCAATTTTATGGAGACTGCTGTAATTTAGAAAACTGATTTTAGTTACATAATTTATTTATTCTTACAAAGTGGGAATAAACCTAAAATATAGTAAATGAAAGAGATAAATTGTAGCCTACAATTCACTGGTTGACCCCACTTTTTTGGGCTACAAGCGGAAAATGTGTAACAAGGCCCTGTACATAGCAAGTACCATGTGTAATGCAAGTGTCTTCCTATATTACAAATAGGACAGATTTAATAAATAAATAAATAAATACATTTTGTAATAAAAAATATATTTATACGAAGATTTTAACTCACTGTCCCCAGCTTGCGGTGAATTCAGATACATTGTTCACTGCACATTTGCTTGCAGTTTTAGGGGCCCTTTTAAACGGCAATGGACAAACACCAGTTGGTTTATCCGACTGGTATTTGTCCGGTTTTTGTGCTGTGCACACGGCCGTGGGGGGGGGGGGAGGCTTTTCTTCACGATTGGCAGAGAAAAGCCCTCCCCCTTCACATTCACTTGCACATATTCCGTCCGAAAACCGGACAGAAGACTGTGCATGTTCAATCTTTTTCAGGCGACCCGCGGAGAAGACGCCAGGCAGAAAACCTGTGCAGTGGGGACTGCAGTACAGGTTTTCCATAGGAGCCCATTGTGCTCGTTTGAAGCCGGTTTTTCAGACGGTCTGCAAAACCGCAAACAGTCTGAAAAACCGGCCGCAAACATGTGCCGTGGGGACATGCCCTAAAGAAAAGTGTAGTTGACTAAATTTTTTTCAGTACAGTTCAGGCAAAGGTATACCAACATACACAGGCAACATTCATGTAAAAAGAATAGACTGACACCACTTCTTTGGGCAACAAGAGGAAAAGAATGGACTATGACTATGACCCCACTTCTTTGGGCTACAAGGCCCTGTACATTAAGTACCATGTGTAAGGCAAGGGTCTTCTTATATTTTAAATAGGCAAGTGCCATGTGTAATCGACTAGGACTTATGTTAGGCTATTTAAAGTGGCATTTAATTTCTGAAAAAAGTTTAAAAACTTTAGAAAATCACAAAAGAACTTACAGAAAGAAAAAATATATGTTGGGAATTTGTGAAAAAAGAACAGAATCACAGAAAACTAAACCAAATCCACTCTAAAATATAACTTTTAATACTATCAGATTTAAAAATACAAATATCCGTTAATTATATCTTTGGACCTCCTACTGGAGGAAAAAGAAAGATGTATACTCAATATCCTGAAAGGCAAACACTTATCAAATGACCACCACACTATGAAAAATAGGTAAACCTGATCAGGTATATTCTATCCCTTACTATAACCCTATCAGACAATGAGGACATCGCCCCAAAAAGAGCGGCCCCAAACTCAGGAAGGCTTTCCCTATAAAGCCCTTACATATATACAACAAGAATAGTGGTCAAAAGAAAGCCTAATCAAAACAACACCTCTGCAAATGGCTGTGCTTCGTAAATAATGCAATGTATACAATAAATGCAGATATTAATAAGGCAGTTATTACTATCCTTATATAGAAGTCACATCCCTTGCATATATTGAAACAGTACTTATTACTTCCCTTGTAGAAAGAAGTCTCATCCCAACGCGTTTCCCCCCCAGGATAAATAGAGGGTTCCTCAGGGGATCAAAGAAAAGAGCTAGGCTCCATGATGCAGAGCGTTCCACCAGCTGATAGGGTAGTGAAGTCTTGTTAGTCTTGTTAGTGAAGAACAATTACTCTGATAACGGGTCGTGCCATAGACTTCTTAAATGGCAAACATAATCGGAATTGGACTGAGTTTACTCTACTTACCAAACATATGTGGTTTCTGGGTCCAACACCAAAGGGTGGTCTACCACGCTTTCATGTCAGATCCACAAAGTGTATGCATTCGGTGAATAGGGCAAACATAGTCTTATTCAGACTATGTATGCTCTATTAAACGTCATGACCCCACCATGGTATCCATCAGGATAAATTTTTCATGGTATCCCAATGGCTAACAACAAAGCTGATTTGATCGAGGCTGTAATTCCCTATTACTCCAGCACTGGCACTGTCTTCTGTGAGCAAAAAAATTAGAGGTTCAGTATAGGCACCACAATACAGATCTGTGCATTAAAAGCTGTAAGGAGTTAATGGACACTAAAAGTTGCAATTGTTAAGAAAACCTTACAAGCAATGAACACTACAGAAGACCTTTTTCCCTCATCATGATATTGCACACTTTATAACCCAAAGATCTGGACTACATATTTTATGATATGTTCTTCACCTCAGGTTACTCAGCAAAGTACTACACCCTTTTAGGAACATGCTCCAAGCCGCACACAGTAAAAGCTTACTTTGTGGATTTGATATATTTATGTTGTAAATTAAGCTCTTTCTATGATAAATGTGGACAGCAGTGAACTACAGTATCATGCAGTGTTTAAGTTGGAGGAAAATGGACTGAAAAAGCCAGCACACTAGTAATGAGTTATAGCTATCTCAACATGGGCCAAGCAGAGTTCTGCAGGATTCACACTTTATCTGTCTCGTCTCTGCCATCACCAATGTGTGAGAAAACGATCTACAAGGATATATTTTCGTTAGAACATAAGTCCCGTAAACCTGAGCCAGCATTTCTTCCAGGCTACCCAGAGCATGATATACACCACATTTATTATGAAAGTGAAGGGCACTTCCGTATCCTGAACTGTAAAAGGTGTGTATCGTAACAGAGATGAAGCTCCTGAACCCCATGTCTAGGCAGACACCAGGGTACAGTGACATCTACTTAAGTTTTTGGTGAGGAATCGCCATATGTGACCAATGGCTCCAACAGGCAAGAGGAACCACAAGATCCACAACCTCCATTTTTTAAAATTAAGAGGGACATGTCAGAAAACTGTCTTGGTCTAAGACTTTTCTTGTTACCCATAGCAACCAATCAGGGTTCCCCTTTCATTTCTTAAGAGCACTATATGAAATGAAAGGGGAATGCTGATTGGTTGCTATGGGCAACAAGAAAAGACTTAGACCAAGACTGTTTTCAGACATGTCCCCCTAAATGTTTAAGCAGATACCAGGGCACAGACAACTTTATGTAAGCTTTTGGAGAGGAACGGCAACTTGTTCATAAGCAATGTTAGATTTCCTGGCTCAAAAGGTTAAAGAATGTTTACGGGCACCTTCTACTTTTGGCATCAACTGCATCTTAGCAAAGGAATCAATTGGAGCTCCTGGCCCCAGTGCAATATCTGTAACAGAGTTCCTAGTGAAATTCAAGGTCTAGTAAAATATTACACTACAGGAGCCATGCAACCAGCTTACCGATTTTACATTTCAGTGTTCTTACTCACAGCCCCCAAGTTATCACGTCATCAATTGTACTATACTCCTCATGTGGGGCTAACAGAGCTTTTGGATCAACTCAGTTTCCAGTGTTCAAGAGGAACCACATGATCGATGCCATTTATTTGTAAAATTCCACGTGTAAGCCAACACCAGGGCAAAAACAGATACCCTTAAGCTTTTCAGGAGGAACGGCCTTTCTTTTTTGAGCAATGGTGGATCTTCTTGGTCAAGAAGTTGAAGAATCTTTAAGGTCACGTTCTACTTTTAGAGTCAACTGTGTGTGTTAGGAAAAGAAACTACTGGAGCTTTTGGCTCCAATGCAAAAATATGTAGCAGGGTCCCAAAACTACACACATTTCATTTATAATACTGGTCTTGTTATGTAGACTAGAGGGAATTTTTTGGCTCCCTAAGGTTCAGAGGTATGGGTACAACTGACCCCTTGTATCTTTATAGTTACCTTTGTCTTAGGGAATGTAGTCAAACTGCCTAAACTTTAAGTTATGTCGATGCTTGAGCAGGTAAAGGGCATAGATGGGCCAACCTAATCTTTGGTGATGGGTCACTCTTTGTTCCTCACCACTGCAGGGTTTGGGGAAAGATCTTTTCTTCTTTAAAGTCGGCTTGAGACAGACCACATTACTATACTCGTTTGTGAAATTTACCTCACACTTTTATGTCACTTTTGTTAGAAAAGCACAACTTAAAAAGGACTATGCACTTCTGATAATATGGTACTGTAATATAATATTTAAAGTAGCTCCAAACCAGATTAACTTTTACTTATAAATCCTTTCTGATAAGAAGAAAATCTAAGACTTATTTACGATGCAGAAAAAGTATGTCATTTACCATAAATGATACGGTGCACGTACATGCTGTCATGTCTTAGACAGTCCACTTGGAAGCATTTATTGGACTGTTGATATGGGGTGATAATTAGTCCAATTATATAACCTACACTACGCTTTCAGAGTATTCTAGTGTCCTCATGCTCCCTATTAGAGAAGAGATATGCTTATCCTCTGTCACTAGATATTTCTATCATGTAATCCTCCATACTAATTAATTCCCCTGTCTTTGGCCACAATTAATATGAAACAAGCCAGATTCTTCTGCTCTGTTATACCTCGTTAGAAACCTGACATGAGACGCTGATGAAGATTACTGAAACTGCAAATCACTCATTCTATTGGAATTCTGAATTTGGGTCACAGGCAAGAATTCAGATTTTCACTGTCCACAAATCATGATAAGCAGTAAAAAACTCAAGTTTGCGCAGGACATTTGTAACTAATTATACACGGTCTTTTTTAGATTACGCATAAAAAATAGAACCGGTCAAAGTTGGAGACACACAAGTCAAGATTAGTTTACAACTACGGCACTCATGGCATGGATTGTAAACTGAGATGTTGGTTTTCTACTGCAGTAGGAGGGAAAGAGACACAGCAATGTCCACCATATCCCAGAAAAATAATACAGAATGGCTAGTGAACTACATATTGTTATACCTGATGACAGATAAACCCCACTATTCTATCTGGAGTACCACCATAAATCAGAGGCATGAGCCAAACCTCTTTCTAACAATTTTGACAGTGTCTTGTATATAGTTTGTAAGGCCGAAAAAAGACATACGTCCATCCAGTTCAGCCTATTTTGCTAAAGTGTTAATCCAGAGGAAGGCTAAAACCTCCCATGAGGTAGAAGCCAATTGTCCTCATTTTAGGGAAAAAAATTCCTTCCCGACTCCAACCTGGCAATCAGAAAAAATCCCTGGATCAATGACCCTTCTCCAGAATCCGAATCATTATAACTTGTTATATTATTACACTCTAGAAATGCAATTGTATGGAGACACATGGAGTTCCCATGTGTGCTATATAGTGCTACTTGCTGCATTGTATTATGGTGTTATTTTCTATTAAAAGCATTGATTCTAGGGGATATAACACCATGGCATGGCACAGTATAGAGCTGTATATGGCAGCACAGAGAGAGCCTAGTACAAAACAGAGTGGAGTGAAGCCTTTGTACGTTCATGTGTTCTACTGTACTTCTCTATGGACATACAGTAGGGTCTCATAGAAGCTTATGGACTTGGAGGTTGCACAGAACCATAATGACCATGTGCATGAGTCCTTACCTGTGGTAAGCCCAATTTGCATCATGTTTTGGTCGCCATCAGTGGTATCCGTTACGATAACTGGAAAAAGTGAACCCAAGTGATACTGTTGCAGGGTATGGGCTATAAGAATCTATAGGGCAAACATAGTCTGCCAATGAAGTCCAATTCTGAATATGATTGCCCTATAGATTCTTATGGACCCATCATGGCCCCATCACTGCCCCACGGTGATATCCATTGGGATATTTTTTTTTTTACAATTCAGAAGCAAACATATTGGAACGGGCAGAACATGAACATGTGAGTGTGAAGGGGGACGGCTTGAATCCACAAACCACTGACAGAACTGTCGCCCAATATGCCAAAAAAAGACAAAATACTGGTTGTAAAATCTGACTAGTATTTTGTCTTGAACTTAGGGCAACATGTATGAATTCGAATGCATATTTTTTATACTAGGCACCGACAACCCAGTTCTAAATAGATATAGAAGAGTGTAGAATATGACAGTATGAAGATTTTTGGCGCATTACATAGAGCTTAATGCACCAAACTTCTCTCAAAGTTTGCCGCATTACACTCTATGCCCATACAAAGTTTGCAGCATTAAGCTCTATGCAATGTGCCAAACTTTGTATGGGCAGAGTGTAATGTGCCGAACTTTCAGAGACTTATGAAGGAAGGCGCTTCAAAGTGAATTTTTGCATTCATTATATTCAGTGTATAATTGCACCTGAATGTATGAAAGTGGTTTTTGTGCGATTAAAAATGGTGTCTAAGCTCATTGCATCTCGCCTGTGTTTGGCGCATAATGAAACTTTGGTGCATTAGTAATGCGCCAAACATATATAAAGGCTATAGATAGGCTGGAAATAAAAGAAAAGTCATTAGAATAGCATGTCAGTGAATAGAAACAATGGTAGTGATCTTGCTTGGTGGACCACATTCCCAGCAAGACCTGTGGTGTGCTGGCTCTTGTATGTAGAATAAAGGGTGAGAGCAGCAAAAGTAAATTTCAAATTTAATGTAGTAAAAATTTTAAAAAATCTGAACACCATCAGTGGGTTATTTAATGTAGAATTAGTTTTAGATTCTATGAATTTTAAATACATTATAGGAGATATTTTTATATTTTTGGGATATTATATATTTTTTATATTATTTTTGTATGATAACATTTTTATTAAATATAAATAAATTAATTTTATATAGTTTGATAATTATCATAAATTACTTTTTATTACTGTACTGTAAGTTGAGAAATAAGGGACATTTTGAAGTGTATTTTTGCTGCTCCCACCCTTTATTCTACATACAGCAAGAGCCAGCACACCACAGGTATTGCTGGGATCTGTGGTCCACCAAGCAAGATCACTACCATTGTTTCTATTCACTGACATGCTATTCTAATGACTTTTTTTATTTCCAGCCTATCTATAGCCTTTACACGTTTGGCGCATTACATAGAGCTTACTGCACCAAACTTTGTATGGGCATAAAGTGTAATTCGCCGAACTTTGAGAGAACTTTGGCACATTAAGCTCTATGTAACGTGCCAAAAATCTTCATGCTGTTGTATTCTACACTCTTCTCTATTTATTTAGAACTGGGTTGTCGGCGCCAAGTAAAAAAAAAAATTCATACATGTCACCCTAAGTTTTATGTTTCGCTTTAGTCTCAAGGTCTTATACAGTACAAAATGCTACATTTAAATAATATTTTTTATGCCTATTAAAATCATAAGCTACTTTTTGGCACTTTCTTCGCATTAACTTTAGAAGCTGAATGTAATTACTGCATTCCCCGCGAATCTTTAAAACAAGTTCCCTACATCTGCGTCTGTGAAGAAAATGTACTTTTCCCCAAACTACAGTTGTTGCAGTGATTTTTGGTGAAGTATTACTTTGGATAACAATGGCCCTACTATTACCTCTGTGCGCCCCACTTTAATGTCAAGACTGCAGTTTCATGGCACATTATCACCAGGCCAGTGTATAATCCTTATTCTTGAGTTCACCACACATCTGTGCAACCCATCAAGAAGCCGTTTTAGTGAATGGGATCCTGCATCCTACCTTCTTCACAGATTCCTCATTGGTGATGTAAATAATTCTTGCATGTCCATCACCCTAAACTAATGTGCTATCTCACTTCCATTTGTGTCATTTAAGAGTAATAATAAAGATGGAATATGGAATGCTAATGTATAACCTCTGCAGGTCATGCATTTCCTGAGGGCTCTGCTCAATATTTCACATAGATGACACTGGAAACTGTTTAATATGGTAAAACATGTGCAAACAGATCATGAAAAGGATGTTCAGCCTTCATTAGTAATGTATGAGCTACTGAACAGGCAATTACACAGTGTTAAACAGTGGGCTATACACTGTACAATGTACAGAGCCAATAAAAAATGTTATAAGCAGGTTGGTGGCTCAGTGGTTAGAAATCCTTGCGGGCTGGAGTCTGACCAACCACCTGCAACATCAGCATTGAGGTTACACACCCATCAGCTATTACATTAAAACCAGTGATGGGTGAAGTGAATAACCCTTCATTATTTTGTTACAGGGGTATCTATTAGAGGTTGAGATCTATTAGACAGCAAGTGAACAGTCAGTTAATAAATTCATGATGGAAGGATCTGAGTAACTCTGACAATGGACAAACTGTTAAGGTTAGACAATTTATTGTTCATTGCTGGGAAACCTTGGGCCCTGGCATTCATTTAGTTATTTTATTAATTTATATACTGTAGTGGTGTTAGATTCCACAGCGCTGTACAGAGATTGTCATCATCCACATTGGTCCCTGTCCCTGTTGGGGCATACAGTCTATATTCCAGATTAATATATTATTAGACTATGAGTTAAACCAGAGAAAGCCCACATAATCAGAGAGCATACAAACTCCTTGCGGATGGTGACATCTGAACCCAGCATTGCAAAGCCACCTGTCCATGTGGGTGCTGCTTTGACATGTACCACCTATCTATCTTTATTGCAGACCATTTAAACCATCTCTTGGCAACGGTATTCACTAATGGCAGTGGCCTTGTTCAGCAGGATAATGCTCCTGCCACACTGCAAAAATTGTTCAGGAATAATTAGGGGAACGTGATAAAAAGTTCAAGATGATGACACGGCCTTCAAATTCCAAATCTCAATCCAATTGAGTATCTGTGAGACGCACTATTATTATTATTATTTATTTTATAGCGCCATTTATTCCAGGGCGTTGTACATTCAGGGGGTTACATACATAACATAAGTCAAACATTTACAATAGTGACAATCTGTGACTAACAGCAGGTACAGAGGGAGAGGGGGCATTGCCCGCAAAGGCTTACAATCTACAAGGAGGGGGAAAGAGACAGAAGGTGAGGGGCAGACATGTTTGTGGGGTGTAGTGACAGCGGGGTTATTGTACGTTATAGGCAAGCCTGAAGAAGTGGGTTTTCAGGTTGCTTTTGAAGCTGGTGAAAGTGGAAGAGAGTCTGATGTGTTAGGGCAGTGAGTTCCAGAGTATGGGGGAGGCACGAGAGAAATCTTGGAGACGGTTGTGTGAGGAGTTGACAAGAGGAGAGCAGAGAAGAAGGTCCTGTGAGGAGCGGAGGTATCTGGAGATTAGAGCAGAGATGTATGAAGGGGATAGGTTATGGAGAGCACTAGAAAAAACAAGTCCAATCCATAGAAGTCAAACCTTAAAACATAAAGGACTTATGAATCTGCTGCTGATATCTTGGTGTCAGATACAACAGTACACCTTCAAAGGACTTGTCTCCAAGCCTCAATGGGTCAATGCTGTTTTACTAACAGGGGGACCTACACCATTTTAATGTTATGGCTGATGAGTGTATGTCCTCTCTACTGTATGTATTCATGCTTTTGTCTCATACTGCAAAAAATATCATTTATGCCATAACATTGTCTGGGATCCACTGCACAATCCTAATAACAACGGGACAAAAGTCCCTTCTTGACCACCTTCTATGCAAGAAACTGCAATAAAGCTTTCCTGAAGTAAATGGGGTTGTGTTGTAGATGTCTGCACAGAGGTGGTCATCTATATACAGAAAAAAATAGTGGTGGAGCAAAAGCTTCACTAATTCCGAGGATAAGTGGGACCCCGACAGTCGGTGGAAATGAGGACATGTTCTAGTAATAGTACATGAATTAATATACAAATCCACTGCACACACTGGTGTGCAGTGGATTTGTATAGTGCAATGCTCATATGGTCTGCTATTTAAACCCGGCTTTCTGTAAATAAATATATCCTCTTGAATAAGCATTCTATATTGGTGTACGGCGGATGGGTCTCTTCCACCTGTATAAAGCACCGAACCTACCAATAGACATTTTGGTGTGCATAACCATTTATTTATGTTACTAGTAATAGGACATCACTTTGTCTAGTAGAACTAATTTTATTGGCATCCTTTGAAGTTGGTCCAACTATGTGAGACTAAGAGGACCATAGTGGACAGAGATTGATATGACTGAATAACAATCTTTGTACATCTCTACAGAATATGTTGACGCAACAGCAGATACAATAAATCAGTATACAAACACCATCATCATTATGCCCTGCAGAAAAATAAAAGGTTGCTGCCTGTGTCATCCTCCCATGTAATCGGATACGGTCCGGCGTCTGCAGTACACGTGTGGACCTTCCATTTGTTTATATATTATTTGCACTTCAATCTAACACATCAACAAATGGTCCATTCTCTGGAAGGCTAAAAACAACAAAGAGCTTTCTAGGGGTAGGACAGCACTTTTTTAAACGACCCATTCAACCTTTACAAAGAAATTCCTTACTACAGTTAGGTAGGGGTTAATATTTCCATCAGTACATACATAGTGACCTTTCTAACCTCTCAGGGCTAGGCGATGACAGATGCCAGGGAGAGCTGAAACCAGATCTGGTAAAACATGCATCCACAAGGTTGATCTTCAATACCCTGGTCCTAGAAGGTAAACATGGCTGCAGTCTTCAATGGGATTCCCAACTTCCTAGTTTATTTGCTCTTCTAGGAAGAATCACAGGCCAATGAGTGAAGCTGCCTGTTCCTGCTTACAAATGTTGTCTTCTTTGTGTATACAATGTGCATGCTCCCTATGTACCACTAAAATAAGCAAACACATTTTCCTCTCTCTTGTTCCCTACGACAACACGGGCGGTGATCACTGGCACAACTCTACCCAAGCAGCCGTGGAATTCGGAGTTTGTGTCAGGATGTATGAATCAATGTGGGCTACTGTAAGCAGCAGGATTACTCCTGACACATTTTGGGCATTTGTGTTTGACTATGGTTTACATTTCCTTTTCCTTCATACATTACTCATGGGTTCATTTGTCTTAACAAAGATTCCCAACTGAAAACAGATATTAACCTTAAATTGGTTAAGACTATCAATGTATTATTATTTCCTCGGTTCTGCTTCTTAGCTTGACAGACACTGTATTCCCTGGAAAACAATAGATTTGTCAGTTTTCAGTGAAAAGCAAGGAGCCCAAGCTATGAAGTAAGATATTTTTAAAGGGGTGGTCCACTTTTTTTGGTGAAAAAAAAAAGATAATTACCAAAGCACCCAGGGACCTGCTCCTTTTCACTATCAGGTTCTCTTTCCAACACACAGGAGAGCTTTGGGCTCTGTAGCGAGTGAATTCAGAAACTTTAAATAATTGGATGGGCACCACTCAAGCTCCAACATACACCCCTTGAGTAGAGCAGAACATTAAATAAAAGAGAAAGTGACCTCACGTTTCATTGTGGCACATTTTTCTCACTTTCTCTCTTGTTTAAAGTCCTATAGTGGTATAAATGGAGGGTGAGCTTCCAGGACAAAATCCCAGACGTAATGAATAGCAGATCCCTGGTGAGCTCTGGAGCTCCAGCTGCAAAGGTCAAGGAGGTAAGGATCTTTGTTTTTATTTTTTTAAATTTTTTTCAATTTTAGTGAGGTGGAAAACCCCTTTAAAAGAACTCCAGTATCTATTTGAAGGAAAACTGATTTAATTGTGCTCTGTCTACTTTAGGGCCTATGGGAGTGGTGCATGACACCAAAGAGATAATCCCTGTGTCATGCACCAGCTCTCCAGGTGCTCCACAGCTTTGGACTGAGTATTCCTTTGACATCTTCTGACATGTCTGTTTTAGTCAATCTGTGTGTTCCCTGTAAATAACAATTCTGGAGCATATTCTCTTACAACTTTGTGTTGTGTCGGCCTTTTTCATTCGCTCCCAAAAAAATGTATTGCTGAATCAGTCATATGGGTGTTACTGTTCCAGTTTCCAATGGGATGTGTCTTTTCAGACATAATCTGTCAACATTGATTGAATAGTGTTATATTGTGTAGGAACACACCCCTAACTGGTAACACCCTTGTGGCAGAAGAATTTCTATAAGGGTATGTTCACACTGCTTATTTTCTAGCGTAATTGCTTAATACGCGGCGAAATGAGAGCTATGGATTACGCGTTGTCCACGCGTGTACAATACGATCGTATTGTACACGCGTGGGGAGAATTGACATGTCAACTGTTAGCGGCGAATATGTGCCGCTGACAAGTGGGGCCGGCCCCTGCGTGCTTTGGACGTACACGCTGATCCGCGTGTGGTTCCAAAACACCCGGCGTATTGCAGTGTGTACTATACACACCACAATAAGCTGTGTGAACATACCCTAAGGAAGAACAGGGGAACCACCAAGAGTCTAAGGAAAGAACCACGAAGGTTCTAAGGAAAACTCTAAGGCCATGTTCACACAGCTTAAAATTGGACGTATTTCAGTCTGTAATTACGCGCCGAAGTGCGCAAATTACGGCTGGAATACGTCCAAGTCATTACGGTAATCCACAGTTCTCATAGAGAACTATGGCTTATTCGCCGAGGGGGGAGATAAGTGACATGTGAATTACCAGCGGCGTATACGCGCCGCTGGTAATGAATGTCTATGGGCCGGTGAGGTGCTCCCCCGCTCCCACCCCCGGCCACACAGCGTAATTGCGGGGCGTAATTACACCCTGCAAATAAACCGTGTGAACCTAGCCTAAGGTTATGTTCACACGATGTACTGCGGCGCGTACAGTACGCGCCGCAGTACATCGTGTGTTTCGGGAGCTCGCGCTATTACGCGCGTACTCCCGCGCCGCGTATCTGCCACAAGTAATTGACATGTCACTTATCTCCCCGCGCGTACAATACGATCGTATTGTACGAGCGGGGAGAGGAGACGTAATCCATAGTTCTCTATGAGAGATATGGATCACCGTAATTTACCCCGTGTGAACATAGCCTAAGGAAAGATGCTCCAGATTTGTTATTACATGGGGAACACAATTATTTACTAAAACAGAAAGACTCATAAGTCCTCTTCAAGTTTGCTTTCTAAAACTACATCTAGTCATAGGTGTAATCATTTTTGTCTGATTAAACTGATCAAAATAATTGCAAAGAATATTTTTTTTTTATGTCTGTGTTACTGGGGCTCAAAGACTCCTTAGGCAGATCACAGCAGAAAAACTATACAAACATAGAAAGTGAAATTCTGAAGGACTACAAAAAATCTTTTTAAGCAAGGCTAGGCTGAACAAGAAACAATCTAGAGCTCAGAACTGAAAGAAAACTAGAGTACTAGACAAACTCTCAACACAGAACAATATTTCAGACAGCACTATAATCCACAATAGGTTACCTTACCCAGCAAACTTGATAGGGAAGCTAGCAATTATCCAATCCTCTCTAACAAGTTCAAGAGTGTGTTATATGGTCTGCTAATATACCCTAAAAGTTGTTTGCGAATCACCAGAGATCTAATATGAATAAAATGACGATATACAGTAGCAGTAGAATTTCTGTTATTTCTAACAACATGGAAGTAAGAAGAACCATGTCAAATGAGAACACCGTACTGTGATCAAGAACCACATTTGGTTTCTAACATGTAAGTGTTACACTATCTGTCCGTTGTCCCGTTTTCAAAATGGAAGAATAAAATGAAGATTTTAGAATATTTAATGTGCTGAATTACTTGCATATACAAGCATCCACCAAACAATCCCACAATAAATGTGAAAATGTGAAGGCCCCAGCCAATATGAAATATTCACAGATAAATAAACATATTTATATATATATATATTTATATAAATATATAATATATAATATATATATATATAGATAGATATGTATAAGATAGATATATAAATATATATATAATATTTGTTTATTTATCTGCTGAAAATTTCACATGTTGATTGGGGCCTTCACATTTACATACATATACCTATAGAGAGAGAGATAGAGAGAGAGAGAGGAGAGTGAGAATCACATAGTAAACAATACAAACCAAGTGCAGTGCTGCCCCCATTTAGTGTAGGGACCCACTTTAAAGAGGTCGCCGTGAAGTGGCAAGTGGGCCTATACATTTTGATCAAAAAGTATACCAAGAACCTCAGGTTCATGTTTGTAAAGTTTTGCTGAGAAGCATTAGATCAACGTATAGTGTGGGGATGTGCGGTCCATGCCTCTCGGCCCAGGTGTTTTTAATTAGCAGTAGTCTGTATAAGTGTAGATGCCCTTTTTCTTTCAGTCTGCTTGCAGGGAGCCCAGGAGAGGTAAGCTGTGTCAAGCTTTCCTTTTTTGGTGGTGGTATTGTATGGTGGCCATTGTTGTTGTGATGCTGTGCTGGTGGCGCCCAGAGCCGGGGGGCTAGGTCTGGCAGCAATGGGGCCGTTGGGCCACTGGGCTGTGCCCCCATCTGTGTGGCTTTTGCTGCGGAGGTGAGCGCCCTGCAGTGCTGCCCCCATTTAGTATAGGGACCCACTTTATAGAGGTTGCTGTGAAGTGGCAAGTGGGCTTATACGTTTTGATCAAAAAGTATGCTAAGAATCTCCTGTTCATTTTTGTAAAGTTTTGCTGAGAAGCATTAGATCAACGTATAGTGTGGGGATATGCGGTCCATGCCTCTCTCTTCCATGTTTGAATACAAACCAAGGGTCACTTGATCCAAAATCAGGCCAAATTAAGGTGTACTCTTACTAACCAAAATGGTCTCTTCTTCAGCTGCCCACCCAAAAAAAATCTCTGGAATAAATGACATCCGAAAGGTCACTAAATGCTCTATATGAAATCATTTTTAGGCTCCATGCACCATTTTTTATAAAGTGCGGTTGAAAAAAAACAGTATCTAAAATAATCCATTATATTCTAAAGTATGACAAAGTGTATCACTCTGGCATTGCTCTATAATATAGTGCTGTATGAAGGCACCATATAGTACTGACATACAAGAAGGGCCTAAAGCTCTGTATGAGAGAGCCCTTGTGCCTCTAAAAAATTTAAATATGTTGTCTCCACATGCCCATATATTTTTAATTATAAAAAAAGTTTTCAAAAATTTGCAGTAAAATACTCAATGTTGACGGATTCTAAATCTTCACAGTAATGAATGTGACTTGGGTATAACATCCTTTGCATGTCCCTTATTTGTGTGACTTTGACAACGAAAAGCCACACATGAGTCTTATACAATTACAATGAGGCTAATCTAACCAGTGTGCTAATCCACTGGTCAACCTCGTGGGAATTTATATAGGGGTCCCTATCTTATTGTTTGAAAAAGAGTTCCATTGATATGGTGCAAGATGGGAATTGGTTATGGGCAAGGCGCTGTTTCAAGCCCTGAAATAACTTATGGCCCCATACTTAGTATGGTCCTTTTGATATCTATGGCTCAAAACAACTCAGAGGTTGTACATGGCCATAATGTGCAGGTGTGCAGGAGCCCTTCGACCAGGTTTGTGGGGATAAAGCAGGTTAAATTTAAGGTAGAAATTATAGAGAAAAATCACCAGTCAGAAATGTCTTATCATAGAAATAACAGCAGTATTATTACACATTAATTCAAAAAGATAAATTAAATTGAAAATTAATCCAAGACATAAAACTGGGAAAGTCAACCAAGGGTACACTTCAGTGTAAATTGCTTGGCATCGTGCAGGTGAGAATGAAATGAAGAGGCGGATATTAAAAAGCTGATTAGTTATGCGGGCCTGTGCTGTTTTAGGCAGCTTTCATTTTACTCAGCCTGGTGTAAACGAGGCTAATGAAAGCAAGGATCCGATTGGAATTTGGCAGATGCAAAGTAAAATCTTACCACCAAATGGATGAGGATGGTGGAGGAGAACAAATTAATAATTGCTGAATACACTGTGTAACAGATTATTATATTAGGTCACATATAGAAGCAATTATTATAAAAGTTAAACAATTAATAAGATTTACCTGTAATAATACAACAAGCAGAAGTATCATGAAAGACATGAAATCTGTGCACTGAAAACCATGGTTTAAGCACATGTTTGATAACCAGTGGTGCTGCACTACGGATTTGGGGAGGGCCAGTTCGGCGTGATCCAAATTTTGCTGGCGATGGCAGGAAAATCGTATGACCCATCACCAGCCTTTTTCCAGACAGGAAAAAGAAAGTGTATGAAAGCAAAAAATTCCCTTCCTTTTTCCTGGCTGGTGATTGGTCACACGTATTTCCTCCCACCAGAACCAGACCCACCAAAATTGGAAGTGCAACATTACACGCTAATCGCCGGGGACTCCGTATAGAATGGGCTTCCTGAATTCCATGTAGAATGGGCTTCCTATATTAGTTGGCTGCTAAGAATAGGTGCTTCAACAACAATCAGTAGTGTATTTGATATGGAGCACCACAAGCTTTTTCAACAAATAAACTGTTCTGATAATAAATAGCTGCTTTGATCATAAGGGGCGCTGCTACCTTCTGAAACTACTGCAAGATTGGTCAATATCATGAGGGTGCTGCTGTATCATTTCCCATTTACAAAACTCATTAACAGACACTTTCATCAAAGCAATATTTCAAATTTTTTCCTGATCTAATTTTTTTAAGTTTTCCACGGAAACTAGTTCCCGTCCCTTTAACTTCCTTTCTTTGTGTACTGTTAGCACAAAAGAGACCATCACTATCTTGGGGAACATGAAAATGACCAGGGAGGAGATAGGGGTAAACACTTAAGGGGGTTGTCTCACTACACTGATTCATCTTACCTCAGTCCTGCTTTCTCTGTTTCATTTTGAATTCAGGGGCGTGTTTATTGACTTCTAATAGGCTGCAGTAGAAACCAGGTCTATAGCTACTGCAACCAGTACTGGCAGCCTTTCATGAGAGATTGAACAGGTCTGTAGCTATAGCGAACTGAGGAGCTGATGCAGCCTATACAAGAGGGGATATCTAGGAATAGGTAGGACACTGTTAATGGACATATATTGCAAAGTGACTTGTTTTTGCAAGATCTTTAACATAAAAGCAATCCTTGTAGTGAGACAACCCCTTTAAATGGAGTATCACAGCAATCCTAGTTACTGACAAACTGCCATCTCAGCTCAGTTTAATATCGCTACCTGCTTCCCTTATCCCAGCTAATCCCATTGCTACCCTCCCTCTTCTAAGTCTTAAAACGTCATCACCCCCTCCTCATCTGCTCTCTGTAACTTAGATTCTGACAAATACTTTCTAAGGCTTGATCTGCTACACCATCTCCATTGTTTGGAACCATGGGGCTGTCTCCTGTCTTCTGCTCCCTTGACCTCATTGCAAAGGACGACTCCTGGTCTGGACCATGCAAACATATGCATCTACTGCTTTTAATTGATGCTGGCAGTCCTCCAGAGCCAAGATGATAGCAAGAACCTCCCATTATCAGCTTCACATGCCCCTAAAGGGCAAAATGAAAGTGGTTTTCTAAATTGAACACCTACTCTCATTGTAAACAATAAGAGTTTATCAGGCCAAGAGATTAGGAAGACATTCAGGATTTCTCTAGCCCAGACAAGGATGCTTGGAATGCTGAAAACATATTCATAATCCTTTACAGAGGGATAAGGCTCTAGCTACACAGATATTTACGTAAAAAACGTGGTCGGATTTCGGATTCCCACCGGCCTCGTACACTGAGGACTACGGGAATCCGGCGGAAGATAGAACATATTCTATCTTCTGCCAGCTGGCGGCTTCAGTAGAAAATCCATGCTGTGTAGACTACAACACAGATTTTCTGTTGAGGTCTACACGGCAATGGGTACAGTTGGATTTTCGACGGATTCTAAATGCTGACCAAGATTAAAGTATGCTTACCGAAACGCGTCAGTCAGGCTATGTCAGGCTTGATTATGTGCGTACTCTAATTCTCGGTGGTTTGTGCTTGAATACCTATGAAGGTTTTTGTAAGTTTTTAACATATTCTAATTAAAATATGAAGTTTTAATCAAGGCAGCATCTTTGTGTCTCTGTTGGAGTATACCACGTTGAATCCTTTGGATGCTGGATTTCAAACTAGCAAGTTTCAATATGTCTCCCCATAAAATGATATCTTTTAAGTTACGACAGTATAGCATAAAGAAAATTAATAAAAATTATTTAGCATAGAATTTGGATCAAAAATAATACATGTTAAACATTGAACATTCACTTTAATAAGACGATTTACACTTCTATCTGAAACTGCCCTACAGATTATATTCAGGGCCGGAACTACTGCCATAGCAGCTGTAGCGGGTGCTGTCAGGCTACATGTGGACCAGTGCATCCTGCCTCAGAGAAGCCGTGCTGACGTGGGCGACGCAATAACTTCACATCATTGCTCTGCCCGAGACAGGCTTCACAGGGTGAAACTGACCTGCACTCATTGCGTCAGATTGACGGGAGAGAGGAGAGTTCATTATTTTTTTCTTTGTTCTACTGATGGGGTCAAGCTTAAATACCTGTATGGGGCCCACCTAGAGCCTACCTACCTATAAGAGGACCCTCCTAAAGGCGACCTACCTATGTGGGGGCCCTATATAGCCTACTTATCTATGTGAGCCCCACCTAAAGCCTACCTACCTATGTGGGGCCCACCTAAAGTCTACCTACCTAGCTACATGGGGCCCACCCACAGTCTACCTACCTGTGGGGCCCACCTAAAGTCTACCTACCTATGTGGGGCCCCCTATAACCTACCTACCTATGTGGAGCCCCCTATAGCCTACCTATGTGGAGCCCCCTATAGCCTACCTATGTGTGGCTCTCTATAGCCTACCTATCTATGTGGGGCCAACATATCAACCTGCCTACCTACCTACGTGGGGACTACGTAAAGCCTACCTATGTGGGGCCCACCTAAAGCCTACCTACCTATGTGGGGCCCACCTACAGCCTACCTACCTATGTGGGGCCCACCTAAAGCCTACCTACTAATGTGGGGCCCATCTAAAGCCTACCTACCCATGTGGGGCCCACCTACAGCCTGTCTACATAGATACCTAAGCTTCCGATTGCTGCACTCGTACTTCGCTCAGCTGAGCCCTCGGCGTGTGCAAGTAACAATCCAACCTATGGCCTACCTACCTGGGGCCTATCTATTGCCTACCTACCGACCTGGGGCCTATTCACTGCCTACCTACCTAGGGACCAACTGCTGCCTACCTAACTGGGGCCTAACCGCTGCATACCTACTTCACTGGGACCTACCAACCTAGGGCCTATCAACCTACCTAACAGGGGTCTACCAACCTATTTGGGGCCTACCAACCTACCCGAGGCCCTGACCACCTACCTACCGGGTAATATGAATCTGAGGGGTACAGGCTATAGCTGCAGCACAGTCTCCACAGAGATAACCCTATGTTTCTCTCCGCTCTTCTAGGAGACTGTGTCTCTAAGTTATGGCTTGTACCTGTTCTCTCACCCCTTGGAAGTTTGTACGGAGCTGTGGGATAGCGAGAGAGGTGCTAAAAAAGTGAGAATTCTAAGAAATTTGTGTCCAAATCTGCAGGGTGGCCAGGTGAAAATATCATAGTGATCTGGACCAGATGCAGAAAAAAAGGAAAAGTGAACAACTTGTCAGAGAAACATCACAAGATGTAACTGCACTGTAATCACCTATATGTCTGAAGAGCCTGTGTACAGTCTGCAGAAACTGCATACGCTGGTATCTACAATTATATGGTCACTGTATGTTGGTAATATATATAGTGACTGTATGTTGGTAATATACAGTCTGCAGAGCGTGTGCACTCTGGTATCTACCACTAAATGGTCGCTGTACTGAGGTAATTTACAGTCTACAGAACCTGTGTACTCTGGTATCTACCACTAAATGGTCACTGTATTGAGTTAATTTACAGTCTACAGAACCTGTGTGAACTAGTAATTACCATTATATGGTCATTGTATTGAGGTAATATACAATCTGCAGAGCCTGTGTACACTGGTAATTATCTCTATATGGTCACTGTATGGTGGTAATGTCCAGTCTGCAGAGCCTGTGTACACTGGTTTCTAACACTTTATGGTGGACATATACAGTCTACAGAGCCTGCTTACAACTGGCAGCTACCTCTATATGGTAACTGTATTTTGGCAATGTACAGTCTGCAGAGTCTGTGCACACTGGTATCTACCACTATATGGTCACTGTATGAAGGTAATATACAGTCTGCAGAGCCTGTGTACACTGGTAATTGCCACTAATAGTCACTGTATGGAGGTAATATACAGACTGCAGAGCCTGTGTATACTGATAAATATAATTACCACTATATAGTCACTGTATGGAGGTTATGTGCAGGCCGCAGAGCCTGTGTACACTGGTATCTACCCCTATATGGTCACTGTATTGTGGTAATATTACAGTCTGCAGAGTCTGTGTACACTGATATCTACCACTGTGTGGCGGTAATATTAGTCTTTGTATACTGATCTTTATTCAGTAATAGTAAAGGGGTATTATTCAGTCAATATGTGGTGGTAATTTGTGGTTGTGTTCTGGCAGTATAATCAGGTACATATGTAGTAGTGTTATTGTTTATGTTGGTCTTGGTAGAGTGGGATTTGTTTGGTAGCAGTAGTTAGGTAGTATGATGGTGATATGTATGGTGAGGGATTTTTCTCATTGTATTATCTAGTAACTGCATGACTATTATTAACAGGTCCTGGTAAATGTTTGTGGTGGAGAGGGACCCCAACGAAAAGTTTGCTATGGGGCTCAGGCTTCTCTAGTTATGGCCCTGATTATATTGATTTATTTCTAACTTCATATTGAGAAACTCATACTAATATGAGTAGAAATGTCATAGATGCTCAATGTGTAGACAGCAGGATACTAAAAAGTGTCGTCCTGTGTGACCGCTAAATAAAAGACCCTTGCAGGTCACAGACATAAAACTGCAAGTGACAAGTAACGTGTCCTCTAGTGAACTCTTTGTACCAGTACCCCAGGTTAACACAACTCTTTATATGCTGACCTCAGATCAGAATCTCAGGACCTTAACATGTGTTCTTTAGTTTTCTGCATTTTTCCACTGAAATGTATTCTGTGCACCTATTAATGTTCCTAATGCAATGTGATTTACGCTGATAATTGCAGAACCAGAGCTTTTTCCTACATATTTGCTGGTCAAGAGGTCAAAAGTCCTCCAATTTACTATAACTACTATAACATTAGTTATTTGACACCATCATTGTTTACTTTTCTTGAATAGGTTTTATAGACCTATTTCATATGCTTCGTGCTTTAATTACTGACTATTTTCAAGATTTCTGTTCACTGTCAGTGAGTGCAAATATGCTTATTTACATACAGATGTTAAAACCCCCTAAAAACTGAATAATGCTCACTGCTGAAAGTTAGAACCAAAAGTATGCAGTCCGGGCAATCCTCAGTAACCTCAACTGCAGGCTGATGCACTTTACCTACACTGACCTGTTGTAGCAGACAGGATATGAATAAGGCCATGTTCACACGGCTTAAAATGGGCCGTATTTCGGTCCGTAATTACGCGCCGAAGTGCGCAAATTACGGGCTGAAAACGGCCCATTCATTACGGTAATCCACAGCAGTGATTGTCTATGGGCCGGCGAAGTGCCGGCCCCCCGCTCCCTCCCCCGCCCCGGCCACACGGCGTAATTTCGGGACGTAATTACATCCCGCAGTTAAGCCGTGTGAACCTAGCCTAAGACTTGTACTGCTGACAGGTTTTTCACAGAGGTTAGTTTAGCTTGGATACTACTGTAGAAAACCTTCACATATAAAAATCATTTGTTCTGTGCAGGATTTCAGCTTCTATGAATAAATGAGAAACCAATAACCGAGAGTAATCAAAGACCTTAAAACATAAAGGAATTTAAATTAAAAGTTTATCACAAAGTTTTGATACCCATTCCGCATTATTTTTAGATTTCTCTTGTTTGTGGGACTTTTTGAAAACATTTGTATTTTTTTTTTTAGGCGTTATATTTTGTATAAATATTTCATTTTTGGCCTTTTCTAAGGAAAATGAGTTTTACGTACTTTTCTATGACAATCCAATAATCCAGGATATTTGATGATTAGGGACCTGCCACGTTCTATTTTTTCAGGAATAAAGGAATTTTACTGTACGTAATTTATTAATATGCTGTTATCTGAACTGAAGACAACATATGTATGGAGTTTGCATGTTCTTCCTATGTTTGAGTGGGTTTCGGCCTTCATTACAAAAATAGTAGTATAATGTTGTACCGTGTTAGCCATAGAAAGTAGTAGAGGAGTGAAGAAATCAGGCGATACCTTTTTCAGGCTAACTGAGTATATTTGATGGTGAGCTTTCGAGAGAACTAGCTCCCTTCTTCAGACATGATGTTATACAAGAAATTGAAAATTCACAGACTTTTTATACACAAAAGACATGGACCTTCAAAGGATCTTAGAATTCTTAAAAATAACAAAATTCAATATAAGTAGAGAAGTCATTTACAACAGGTCAAGCAGTCAACTATCTGGAAACTTGTGAGGCGTGACAGAGGGAGTCAGTAATTCTGCGTCTTATCTCGTAGCCATCAGGTGTAATTTGTGACCATCACAGTTCACACATAGTTTGACATAAAGCTGGCATGAATATTTAGCCCATTTTGCAGAGTCTGAAATTTTTGCATTAATTTTAATTCCCATTCCTTTCTCTCCCTCTGCGTCTTAAAGTGTCCCATTAAAACCATGATCTTCAGATCTTCAATACAGTGGTCCTCTCTGGAGAAGTGTTGTGCCACTGGAAGGTCAGTTCTGCTGTTATTAATAGTGAATCTATGTGAGTTCATGCGCTGGCTGAGTCTCTGTCCTGTTTCCCCCACATAGAGGCCTGTGGTCAGACATTGCGCACACATGATCAGATACACCACATTGCTAGACCTGCAGGAAAATGTCCCCCTAATTCTGTGCACCTGCTGGGACTGTGGGACAGGTACACTGTCAGCAGTGTGGATGTGTCTGCAGGTCTTGCACCTGTTCTGCAGGCAGGGTGAGGTGCCATTTTCAGTTGGGGCCTTCAGGGCACTCCGGACAATAATACGCCGCAGGTTTGGTGGTTGCCGAAAGGAAAGGAGAGGGGGGACTGGGAATTATGTCTTTGAGTCTGTTGTCACTATGTAGTACAGGTTGAAGTTCCTTGGCAAACTTTCGTAGGATCTCCAGCTGTGGGTTGTAGGTTACAACTAGTGGCACTCGTTCTTCCTTCTGGGTCTCTTTGTATGTGAGCAGACTGTCTCTGTTGATGGCGGCCGCTTTGCTGATTTGATTGTCCGTCACTTTTGGCCTGTATCCCATTTTTAGAATTTTTGTCCTCAGATCCAGGAGGTGTTTGTCCAGGTCTGTCTTGTCGGAGCAAATACAATTGTACCGTATAGCCTGGCTGTATATAATGGATTGCTTTGTGAGCTTGGGGTGGAAGCTTTCATTCCTGAGGTAGGCCGTTCTGTCTGTGGGTTTGTGGTACACTGATGTGAGTAGCCGGTGCTCTTTGATGTGTATTGTAGTATCCAGAAAGTGGATTTTTGCTCTCTGAATAGGTAAGCTTGAGGTTGATGGTGGGGTGGAAGTTATTGAAGTCATTATGGAATTGAATTAGGGCCTCCTCGTCCGCAGTCCAGATGACAATGATATCAGCGATGTAACGGAGGTACATCATGGGTTTGGTGGTGCAGTGGATTAGATACGCTCCTTCCAGTTCAGCCATAAAGAGGTTTGCATACTGGGGCGCACATCTGGACCCCATTGAAGTTCCCATTCGCTGTAGATATAGTTCCTCTCCAAATTTAAAATAGTTGTGGCTGAGTAGGAAACTGTATGAGCTGTGTTACTGGTTTGTTGGGAGGTTTTAGTTTCTCCAGGTGTGTCCGACATGCTGCAAACTCCATCTTGTGGGGTATGTTTGTATACATAGGATTCTACATCCATGGTTGCAAAATGGTGCCCTCAGGAAGTGGACCGAGGGTATTGAGTTTGTTAAGAATGATCCGTGGTGTCCTGGATGTAACTGGAGTATCTTTGACTAGGGGTTTTAGGAGTTTTTCCTCCCAACCGGAGATATTCTCTGTCAGAGTCCAATACCGAAAATGATAGGCCTCCCAGGGGTGCCATCTTTGTGGATCTTGGGGAGCATGTAGAAGCAGCCCGGCCTGGGATCCGCTGGGATGAGCCCCTCTACCTGCCTCTGGACCTGAGTTGGAAACTTCTTGATCATATTCTTTAGTTGTTTCATATAGGCCTCTGTGGGATCACTGTCAAGTTTGGAGTAATGGGCTGGGTTGGACAGCTGCCTGTTTGCTTCCTGGATATAGTCAGAGGTGTTCATCATGACTATTGCGCCCTCTTTGTCAGCTGGTTTTATTATTACGTCCTGATTTTCTTTCAGTGAGGTGATAGCCTTCTGTTCCTGCAGGGTTAGGTTATGGACCTGTTTCTTTACTTTCCCCAAGATCTCAGATTTTACCTTGCTTCTGAAACAGTCAATGTATTTATCCAGTGCTGCATTAATTCCAGGCCGTGGGGTCCAGGTTGATTTTTTGGTGGGTTCCTTATGGGCTGTTCTCTCAGAGTCGCTGCTGTATGGAAGGTCTTTGTCATAGAAGTATTCCCTCAGTCTCATTTTTCTGAAAAACTCCTCCATGTCGTTGCAGAGTTTGACATGGTCGGTGAGTGTTGAGGGGCAGAAGGAGAGACCTTTGGAGAGAGCTGACATTTCGTGTTTGTTTGGCTCATAGGAGGAAAGGTTCACAACACAGGTCTGCTGGGCTGGGCTGGTGCTTGTGGTTGTAGTTGTAGGGCCTTTTCGTCTCAGTCTCTGGAGCTTTTTCTTCTTGTTGTTGATAAGCATGTCCTGCAGTTTCTGGTAGTATGTGTGGAGTTTGGCCTTCATCTCCTCTGTGTCATTCTCCAGTGATGTCTTTAGGGCCTGTATCTCCTCCTGTGTTTTTCTCTTATTGTTATAGGAAATTTTTAGCATGTAGTTGCGCAGCTTTTCAGATGTTCGAATGCATAGTTGTTCTGCATATCGGCTGTGTTAGGTGTGCCGGGTTGGGTTATGCAGAGTGAAGCCTTTTGGGATGAGTCTTTCCTTTTTGCATTTTGTTAAGAAGAAGATGTCGCTGTTGAGTTGTGCAAGTTTCTTAAGCCGGTTTTTACAAAAATATACAGATAGGATAATCTGAAATTTAGATTATGAGCCTCACTGGGAACAGGGACAGATGTGAGTGATGAAAATATCTGTACAATGTTCCAGGATATGCTGTTGCTGCATAGATTAGTAAAATAAATAGATAAATATTAGCCAAATTCATTAATTTCAGTGTACCATACAACCAACTAATATGGGCCGGACATAAACATACTAGGTCCTTTGCAATGTGTCTGGCAGAGGCTTACTCCCCTTCCTTACTGAAAATGTGTGCTGCTTAGGTGAACCCTAGCATGCATGTTTTGGGGGAATAATCCTGAGAAAGTTTAGAGCAGGCTTGCTCAATATATGGCCAGCAAGGATTTCTAGCAGTCTGCAAATGAGCAGGACTTGTGCAAATCTCACCCCAAAAGGCATTTCTGCTCAGCCCGGGAGCATTCCCGGTCATTTTGGGGGCCTTCTTGGGCAGTCCTGGGGTGGTCCAGAGGTATTCCCAGGCAGATTTAGCCCCCACCTTCTGCCAAGTTGTACAGGTCTGTTTTAGAGAACATTTGGACAACATTCTTTCCAAAAAATTGTTTGTGGACAAAAGAACAGCAGAACATTTCTAACACAGTCAACTTATTTCCAGACTAATAGGACCATTCATTGCTAAATTTAATCGTGACTTTTATTTAAAAAATTTCCCCTTTGTCAGCATCTTTAATCTAATATGTATAGGAACCTTTAGACCATACCTGCACAATTTGGCAGTATGTAGGGGTCAAGATTCATATAGGCTAGACTTCTTTGGACCCCAGAATCATCTAGCCACAGGGAACAGAGATGGCTTCAGGAACGTAACTAGAATCTATAGGGCCCCATAGCAAAATAAGATGGGGCCCCACTACCTAGTGACATTAAAACAGCAGAATAAGTAGCAATAATTAAAGGCATAAAGAATACCACCTTATGTCAGTGAACCCACATAGTAGTGCTGAAGAGCAGAAAACCACCAACTACAAAAGAAACAATGTTTTTGGACATGAGAGGGTCCCCTCAACCACTAGACCACACAGCAGCTGCTATGGCTATAGTTACGCCCATGCTGGGCATGTGTTTTTGTTCTTGTCTATAGTAGTTCTACATACAGACAAGTGAGTGTGCTCAGCTGTATTCAAAACGCCCATAAAAATGAATTAATGGAGAGTGCTGAACATACTTGGACACCTCCATTCACTGCAGCTGGACCACTCTGAAGAGTGCCGCCATAAATTCTTTGGCCATATTTTGTGCAGACTTACTTTAGATTCACAAATCCACATTTTCTGAATTTTCCAATACCAGACACTACCCAAAGTTGGCTGTTGCTCTGTTTCTAGAAGAAAGCAACCATGTTATTTCTATTTTGTGCAACCCAAAAACTCTGTGGTTACATCAGGTACAGTTAGAGTAGGAGATCAAGACATGCTTCATCTTAGGATAACTCTCCCAGCTCTTGTTACACATATTAAATACACGATAGATCAGAACAGGTAGAGTCACAATCACTACAGAGAGGTTGGGTCACATATTCACAGACAACCCGCAATGAGAAATATAGGAGTGACACATAACAGCTGGGAGAAAAGAGATTAGGGGCCCCATGAAGAGTTCAAAAGAGGCCTGTTTGCTTACCATAATGTCAATGAACTTGACAATAAACTGTTTCCTGCAGACATGTCCATCCAGCCATATTTCATACCAATCGGAAGACACCAAATTACAATGTTGATAAATGACAATGGCATTTAAAACTGTGTATGTGACTGTAATTAAAGTTGTGGTGATTACTGTTTCCTGAATAGGTCCTTACTCATTCAACACTGGTTGAACCAAACTTGTAAAAATAATGTTCTGGCTTGGCAAGTCCCAGATATAATTTTTTTCTCTAAACTCTAACCCTATTCTTAATGGTAACCTTAACCCTTAGTTGGGGTTGTTTTTTTTTACAGGTTAATTTACCATTCTACAGGGCTCCTGTTGTAGCGTCACTGCCAGTCCGATGTCACTTCCGGTCACCATAACATAGTAGTTATACACTCACCGGCCACTTTATTAGGTACACCATGCTAGTAACGGGTTGGACCCCCTTTTGCCTTCAGAACTGCCTCAATTCTTCGTGGCATAGTTTCCCAAAAGGTGTTGCAACGTGCTAAATTTGGTCCCAAGGGGCCCAAAGGTGCCCAAGAAAATATTCCCACACCATGACACCACACCACCAGCCTAAAACCGTTGATACAAGGAGGATGGATCCATGTTTTCATTTTGTTGACCCAAATTCTGCCCTCCATCCGAATTTTGCGCAAAATCGAGACTCATCAACCACAACATTTTTCCAATTTCAAACTGTCCAATTTCGATGGCTTGGGCAAATTGGGAGCCTAGTTCCTGTTTTTAGCTAAAAGGGGGCCCCCGGGTGTGGTTTCTGCTGCGTAGCCCTCTGCCTCAAAGTTCGCCGTACGTGCTTTCAAGGGCTCTTTTGCCTACCTTTGGGTTTAACGGTGGCTTTTGAGTCACTGTTTCCTTTCTATCAGCTCGAACCAGTCTGCCCATTTACCTTTGACCTCTGGGATCAAAAAGGGATTTCCGCCCACGGCTGCCGCCCACTGGGTTTTTTTTCTTTTCCCGGGCATTTCTGTAAACCCCGAGATGGTTTGCGTGAAAATCCCCAAAATCAGCATTTCTGAAATACTCAGACCCCCCTTTCTGGGACAACAACCACCCCGTTCAAAAGGGACTAAATCACTTTTTTTTCCCCATACTGAGCCGGTTTGAAATGCGGAGATTGTTTGAAAATGTCTTGCCTAAAGCACTGAGTTGCCGCCATGTGATTGGCATTAAATTTAAAGTTTAACGAGCGTTGGACAGGTGTACCTAATAAAGTGGGGCCCGGGGAGTGTATATGGGGAAATTAGTAAGGGGTTTATTTTTTTGGATGAATTTGCTTGGAAAATTTAGATTTAAAGGGGGTTTTCTCACTACAAGATATTTTTTATGTTAAAACTTTGAAAAAAAAAGTCACTTTGCAATATATGTCCCTTAAAAAGTGCCCCACCATTCTGGATCTCCCCCCTTGTATGGGCTGCACCTTCAGGTTTTTTAAGCTACAAACCTTCAATCTCTCATGATAGGCTGCCAGCACTGGTTGCATGCTACAGACCTGTCTTCTACTGCCCTAGTTAGAAGCCATAAACACACCCCTGAATTCAAAAAGAAACAAGAAAACAGGACTGAGGAAGATGAAAGAATGTAGGAGACAACCCCTTTAAGTTGAATTTGACATCAATCCTGATCAACACTAGTGTTGACTAATGTGTCTTCAATCTGTTAATGTGGCAACCCTCCTTTAACCTAGTTAACCATTTCCTAACTGGGTGGTTTACTCCCCTTCCTGACTAGATATATTTTCCATTTCATTAGTAAACACAGGTCTGAACGCTGTAATGCTTTTTGCATTAAATTATTCTACTAATTATTTTGACTTTTTTCCATGTTAGGCTTTATTTTTATTTTAATATGTTTTCCCACATTTTTCAATTTATTCATTTGTTGTCAACAAAAGTGGTGATAAAATGAGTTTTATGCTTGTATCACTTTTCCATCACAGGTGACTTCTCCATCACAGGTGATAAAAAGCTTTAGGGTGTTCAGGGGCAGGGCTAAACTTTCTGATTTGTGATGTTACTGTTTTTTAATACAATTTTATTTCTTGTATTTTTTTTTTAATTTATTTTATTTTAGATATTGTGCTCCAATAAGGTCAGAAAAAGGCATCTGGGATGGTAATAAACTGTCCCTCTCTTAGCTGTGGAGACCCCGACTAATGCTGACAACCGGCTCTTCATTCGCACCGACATAATTAGTGTGCAGCTGTGCACTCTGCACCGACATACCAGAACGTAGACCGCCAATACGTTTCTAGTCAACAGGCAGTCGACATGTAGTTAAAGGAGTTTTCTTGCTACAAAGATCATTTCTGTAATGAGGGGACAATAAAAATAAGCACTTTTGCAATTGGTTTGTATTAGCTAAAACATTTAGTATAGCAGTTATGAGCTTGTCTGTGTGTCTATAGCTATTTCTGCAGCAAGTGGTCGGGCCACGCCCCCTTTTCTGTGATTGGATGCCTGATATTTCATTCAGCCTGTTGGGACATGCCCCCTGTGTTGTGATTGGCTGTTTGCACTCTGTAGTTTCTCCCCTCTGAGTTGTGGAAAATGAAAGTGAAACTAGTTACCTCAGCTTTCTATGCTGACTCTGTCTGTATAATAAAGCTTTCTGAGCTCCTCTATGCTCATGTCCAAGCTTTATGTAGAGGATTTGGGAAATTACAGAGTATGTAGCTGCTAGATTCACTCTCCCACCCATAAAACACAGCCTTATACCCTGTGCTCGCCCCTCTACCTCCAGCCTGCTAACAGAGGGGAGAGTAGAGTGCATTTCTCACATTTGTTTCATCATTTCAGGCTGTTTGTATAACTTTTTACATTGATGCAAGCATTCTGGTTACAAGGAGCTTGTGGAGGGAGGTGACAGCTCTGCAGGAATGAGAACTGACCATGAGTACATCCTGGAGCTTGAATTTTTACCTTAACCAACATACAGTTTTTCAGTTCAGTTAATCAATTTTATATATCATTACAATATCAGAACTTTGTTTTTCTGATGCAGAGCTAAGGATGTGAACGTCTCATTAGCGGTAATATTAATGTAAGCAGAAGCAAACAAACACCAAAGCATCTACCAGAGCTTCAATGCTGGCTGTGGAATAAAAAGGTGAGTACATTTTTTTGCTTTTTTGGGGAGTTGGATAACCCCTTTAAATAATACGTTTTTGGTTGTCTGTAGCCACCACTAGAGGAAGCTCCGGAGCTTGCTGTATATTGTTTTACTGTGTTAATTTCAATGTACTGCAATATAAATAAATCGATGCTGAAATGCACTATATTACTCGGTCAACAGACCATGGCCTTGGTTCGGGGTATCCTCTTCATAACCCCGTAATGCACTCAAAGAAAAAAACACCTTCAAGGCCTTAATAAAGTTTATGATATTATCATTATTTCTTCATAGTGTAAACATACTTGGTACTGAATACATAAACATATAGAGATGATACAAGTGGTAAAAACCTGATCCGTGTTCAAAATTACTCGCTCCTCTCATTGCATCTCCTTCTTGGAGAATCTGGGGATCGAGACCCTGGGTCCTCGGTAGTGGAACCGGACCCTCAACAGAGCAGAAACAAACGCCCGCACATCCTAACGACGTTCCTGAAGATTAACTTCCTTTTTCAAGCATGTGCTGTTTGCAACAGGTTTCCCTTAAGTAGTAAGGCAACATCACATGACCATTCATTCATAAAACTACGTGACTACACACATTTAACCCAAAGTGTGCCTTATCACTACTATACTTACTAATTACCTTTATAGAAAACATTTTAAGTTAAAAACCTCATTTAATCCCTTAGGAATTAATGTCAATCCAAAATGCTTCACGTTTCAGAAGCATAGGACCAATTTCACCTTCACCTCCAATACTTCTTTCCCATTTCCGTTCAAGCATCCCGTATTTAATTCGACGTAACCTGATGTCTAATAACACCATTTAAATGGCGTGCCACGACTATTGTTCTTGCCAAACCGAATACGTGCTTCCATATCCGCATCACTTGGATGTATCCGTGTAGTTACTTCTGACATTATTTTTGCTCAAAGATTTTAACATAGACTCCAATGTTCTTGGTTAGTCCTCTGATTTAACTTGGGGAGTTACGGTTCTGAGTCATTGGCCCAACATAACAGTTTCCTTTCACCTATGTTTGGGCATTTTAGTGCGTAGATTACATTCCTACTATTGCAGGTATGATATCCACATAGCGGAATCTCACAACCTTGCATCTACCAGAGCTTTAATGCTGGGCTGGCAGTGGAAAAAAAGGGGAGTACATTTTTTTGCCTTTTTGAGGAGTTGGATAACCCCTTTAAATAATAAGTTTTTGGTTGTCTGTAGCCACCACTAGAGGAAGCTCCGGAGCTTGCTTTATATTGTTTTACTGTGTTAATTTCAATGTACATACAGTATGCAATATGGTCTTAAGCTTCCTGTAATTGTAACTCTAGGCAGTGATAACTGCATAATTTAACTACAAGGTTATGTAGGGGATTTCTAGCTGTTTCTGAAAAGAAATTGAGGAATAAGTTATGAGAAAAAAGTATTCAAGGTTGGACAATCACCTTAAGCCAAGAATCCAACTGGGTGCCAATGCAAAAACCAGTTATATACCTGCACCACTGTATTATATTGAGCACTTACAGTCAAATGTAATGAAATAAATATCCTGCTCATTTACAATGTAATTAACACCTGTATATAAAAACCTGACCTGTCTAATATTACACGGATAATGCTGGTTGACGAGCCATTCTGACAGACACACGTGCTCCTCACAGGTATGCCAGGATTACAGATGATAGCGTGACTGATTATGAAAGTACATAAGAAAACAATCTTAAAAATTCCTTTAGTGTGAGGGGATTAAGGCTTCATTGTAATTATGATCATTGCAGCATTTGATTAAAAACCAGAGAATGAAGGAATGTGTTCCAGACTACTGAAAGTATAGGAAAAACAACCTACAGGGAAGGGTGCTAAGTAAACCATTTTACTAAAACACTACAAAGGAATGATAACTATGATTGTACTTATAACCACAGTCATAAAACTATTTTCATTGAGTTCACCCTATTAGTGAGTGAGTCTCTGTGCTGGTATACCCACCCATTCAGTTGTGTGTAATGGAGCAGAAGTCATGAGAAGGTGACCAATTGTCATCCATGTCATCTAGAATGTGGTTCTCCCGTAACAGGGCCCAGGACTCAACATGGCTGAATATTATGCAAGTATTAGGTGATTTTGAGCACATTAATACTGACTGTATGAGAACAGCAATTTTCTCTACGCTCAGGTTTGGCCATGCATAGTGTTGCTCAAATAGGTCCATACTCCGTTCAATCCATGGTGAAATCAAAATCTAAATTTTATACAAAATCTGCAGGTGGATTTGTAGCAGAAATTCACCTACATTTAAAGTTAAGCTACTTCAAACATGTTCCTGAACAGTGTGTTGTTTCCATCTTAATACGCGCATATGTTATATACGTAGTAAAGTTAGGCCATGTTCACACGGCTTATTTTGGCGTGGTTTTAAACGAGGTTTTTGGAGTGTTTCTCGCCCAAAACCTTGTTCAAAACATTTCCAAAACGCCCCCAGTTCATTTAATTGATTCCTATGTAAAACCTCGTTGTAGTTCACACACGACGAGGTTTTTACACGCTTCTTTGGAAGCAATGAAAAAGAAGTGTCATGTCAATTCTTGAATCATGTTTTAGGCGCTTTTTTCGGTGCGTTTTTTTGCACGGTTTTTGTCCTGGCTATTAATTTGTATGGGTGAAAACCTCATCAAAAACCTCGCCCAAAACCTCACTGAGAAACGCCTCTAAAACCTCTTCTGAAGAAGCGTGTTTCAGGTGAGGTTTTGGGCGAGGTTTTGGGAGCAGAGACGCAAAAACTACAAAAAATAAGCTGTGTGAACATACCCTTATATTATGACCTCTTCCTTCTTTGGACCTTGGCAGCACGTTGCTCATGAAGGAAGGCACGTATGATGAGCTGGCTTGGTGGGTATATAAGGTGTGTGATAGACTGATCACAAATCCTTCGTTGTTGTTATAGATAAGAAGGGAGATGTCTCACAGTTGGAAAAAGGGATGATTATTGGCCAAGGGTGGCACTATTTCTGAAACTGAGCAGTCTGTGAACTGTTCTCATTCTGTTGTGGGGAAAATGTATCATGAGTGGACAATGGCACCAATGTGAATAAGTGATGTGGAAACAGTGAAGCACCACAGGTCACTGAGGTGAAAGGTGAATGTCGCTACGAAGCGGCGTATGGGCAGACCGACATGCTACAGTGGAGCAACTAGATGTATGTCTAATGCAACAGTACAACAAACCTTACTGTTAATGGGGCTCCAAAGCAGACAGGTGGTCACTGCACCTCTGTTAATGAAGTTGCATTAGCAGAGAAGGTTTCCATTTTCACAGCAGTATCAGAATTGGACCTTTGATGACTGGCAAGGGGTCTTCTCCAATTAATCATGTTTTGTGCTTCAGTGAATGAATGTTATTCGAGAATGAAAGAACCTGCAACTACTGCTGGAAGAACACAAGCTGGTGGTGGCAGTATTATGGACTGAGGAAGGGTTTCAGAGCATTCTCTGGGTCCACTCATCCATTTAGAAGGCCCTCTCAATCAATTTGGGTATGAATTCGTCCATGCAGATCACGCATACACATACATGCGGATTGTCTTTCCTTGGGTGGATGGGACATTCCAGCAAGACAATGCGACATGTCAAATTGCTAGAAATGTCCAACACTGATTCGAAGAGGATAACAAAGACCAAAGCAGCTCAATTCAGATGCTCAATTAGGTTCAAGTCTCGGGAGTTAGGGGACCTGGGTAACACTTAGATTATGTTCACACGGCGTCTTTCATCCTTGTGAACATCCGCTTTTTCAGATGTGTCTCTGGGACCAACAGAACGGACCCAGAGACGCATCTAACAATTAGCAGTGACTTAATCACTGCCGGCAATGATAGACATGCAGCGGCGTTCACATAAGAGATCGCTGCTGCGTGTCTGCATTGCGCCTGTCGGGTCCTTCTTTCATAGAATTGACATGTAATTCATTGAAAGAAGGACCCGACAAGCGCGATGCAGACGTGCAGCGGCGATCTCTCATGTGAACGCCGCTGCGTGTTCCTCTTTGACGGAAGTGATTAAGTCAGTGCTAATTGTTAGATGCATCTCTGGGTCCGTTCTATCAGTCCCAGAGACGCATCTAAAAAGCGTATGTTTACACGGATGAAAGACGCCGTGTGAACATAATCTAAGTGTTACCCAGGTCCCCTAACTCCCGAGACTTGAACCTAATTGAGCATCTGAATTGAGCTGCTTTGGCCATCACACTCATATGGGTGTTGACAGGTCACGTGCTGTAGTGCAGGGGTTACGATGGTACTTCAAGTGGTGCTGCCCTTTTGCTGATGGTCATAGTTCCACCACTCGTATATGGATGGCCTATCCTAAGAAAATCCCGCAAAACCCTAAAAGCAATGTAAAAAGCTGTAACAGCCAAGATCCAAGAAACAACAACAGGCTTTGTAAAGCCGCGGGTGACTATTTTTGTAGCACTAAATTTTATTATGATATCATAAACTCCTATTATATATTGTCTGAGAGATGGTGGATGGAGTGCTATTTTACAACCTGCCTTGGGCACTAAATATTTATAATGAGGTTGTTGTAGGGGTTTGGGACAGATTGTTGTGGTTTGTCAGGAAATCATTTGCACCAAAGCAAATTTTATTAATGTTTAAAATATATTTGCCGTTCTTTTCTGGGGCAGTCACAGTATACGATGAAATAAAGGCCTCTTTGGCATCGATCAGATTCAATAAACTGAAAGCCTTGAATACATCTGATGAACATCATATAACTCAGCAGAGAGCTGTGTCAAAAATATCAATGTATCCTATAATTGGGGCTTTACATTCATACAGAATGAGTCCAAGAATCAATAAAGTGTATATATAATGTATTCTATGTATATTTACTTAAAAGGGTTCTGGGAATAATTCCACCAGTGACCTAATTTCTTCACCTTCTATATTTCAACTAACATATGACTTGAAACAAGTAAAATTGGTTTTGTATTCCTTAATGCCACAGTTAAATATGCATAAAAATAAATAGGATTCCACTTTAAAAGCAAATTTAAGAACAAAGACATCATGCTGAAAAGCACAGACTATAGCCAAACATGCAGATGTCTAGAGATCTAACATCTTCTTCCGGCATGTCCTAAAATATCACAAAAACTGAAATAACCGCATTGTGCAGGTAATTTAATGTATATATTGCCAAGTGGCTGAATACGTTAGGAATCAGCGACACGTTTTCCCACAGTCTATATTCAGTGTTGCATTACATCCACCTTCAGCTGAAAGGGGCTAAGCTACACTTTCAGATACAACCTGTGGACAAGAGTTGCAATGTTTCTGGGAAAGAAGTAGACAACCCCTTTAAAAGCTTGGACACCTTAACTTGATTTTACTTTATTATTCTTTACAGTCACCTTCTGCAACTTTTACTTATGTTATTGTATCATTTCTTTAAAAGAGGGAAGGACTTTAAGACTTCACTGGTTTAAAAAGGGAACCTCTATTCGAGACATACTTAACTATATAATTAGGGAAGGACTTTAAGTGACATCACTCTGTTTAAAGGAACCATCTATTCGAGACGATACTTACCAACTCTCCCGGAATGTGTGGGAGACTCCCACAAGGGAGAATGGTCTTCATTAAGACATGTTATGACTAGAGCATTCTGAGGCATTTCCATCCCCCCCATGCATCTCTCAAAAATAATTTTTTGGGAGGGAAGGGGTCTCCAAATTGTCTAAACTTTCTTCTAGAGAGTCTATGGGGCCCATTACACAGTATGAGTGGTTACTAAATTGCTGACACTTTTAGTGATTATACTGCACAATAAAGGTAAAAAACTAAATCCTATAATGGCTAATTTTATAACTCCAAGGGCTACAAATACGTCTGTGATGATTGTACCCCATCTTCCAAACAACCCTCTCAACCAGATAGAAAATGGGTCATTTATTCTGGAATTCTCAGCTAGTTCGTTAGAGATGTAATTTTCTTCAGAGCTCTATTAATGGTTTCCCCTGGGGCTGTAATATTGGGTATATATGTGCAACATATAACTTTAATCATTTTGAAACCCCCCCTCCCCATTTTTCATCTAAAAGCCTTTCCAATGCCATTCTGTTTTTGAAAGTCATGGATGAAGTAAGTCTGAGTTCTTCAATAATTCCCCTGACCGCATCCCTAGTATACTTATAAAACCTCTGTTCATCATAGTTCAGATAGTTTTTCCAAGCAACATTTTTATTTATGGTGACTTGAGGAAAAGTAAACTCAAACCCTGCTGCTATCTCATTATGGGCTCTAAATTCCTCTGGGACTCTAATGGCATCTATGTAAACATGAGGATTGAGGGATGCATTAGGTGCCTTTCTTTTTCCTAAAATGCACATCCTTACTCATTCAAAGCTTTTCGGGGTAAGTTACCAAATATCAGCTCTTAGTTTGACTTGATTACATATAAGAAACTTCCCTTTCCTGTGTATTTACAACACCAGGAAATAACCAAATTGGTGAGATTTTTCATTTATAAGAAAACAAATGTGACTGCACCCCCTTCTGCCCCGCCTTATTAGCAACCAAGTGAGCAAAAATGGGCGCTAGTTCAGCTGAGTGTAGTGGGAGTGGCTGTGTTGTGTGGTTGTCGTGAGCTTGTCTTGAGACAGTTGGGAAACCTTCTGCAGCCAAATGGCTGTCGGAGTTTTTCTGAACTATGACCGATATCAGGACAGCATCATGAGAAGATTCTCTGAGGTCACTGACTGCAGCTGGCCACAGCTCGGGATCTCCCTGAAGGCCACCTTCAAAAGGTGGTAAATATAATCTAAGGGCTAATGCAATGGCAAGTGCATAAATCGTATCCAGACTGCATTTTGTGCCCACAGCATTGTGGTCTGTTACAGCACTCAGTGAGTCCCATTTATCAAAATTGTCTAACAGTAAGACTGTCTTTGTTGCCCATAGTGACCAACCTGAGCTCAGCTTTAATTTTTCCAGAGCAGTTTAAGAAGTGAGTTCTGATTGGTAGCTTTGGGCAACAAAGACATTTTTACAGTTTTGATAAATAAAGCCTATTTTTTTAAGTGCCTATTTTCTGGTGTAAATCGACAGAAAAAAGAGGTCCTGGCACTTGCTATAGAAAAACCTTCAATGGGGCAGTAATAAACTGGTATAAAAAAAAGTGCTATAAAAACAACTTCATACAGGAAGTGTTAAAACCTTATACACTATTTGCTGTAACTCGACATGTTTCTTGCCTGACCGACGCTAATTCAGGAGTTCACATACAAAAGACCGGGAAAAACATCCATTGAAATACATAGCCATAATCTCAATGGCTGACACATCATCCAAACAGAGGAGGAACGACAAAGGCCCACTATACTCTATGAAGAAGAAGAAGAAGGTTGCTACCAATCAGGATGGAAGTAACAAAGCCCATTATTTTCTATGGGAGCTTAAATTCAACTATGATTGGCTAGTACAAAATGGGATGGGCAGCTCCTATCCAATCAAAACAAGAGTGACAGAAACCCATTGTTCCCTATGAGAGAGGGCTAAGCGTTCTTAGCCAATCAGAGTCCAAGCAACAAAACCTATTATTCTCTATGGAAACGTAGCTCGGACTGTGATTGTCCACTAAAAATATGGGATGGGCAGCCCTGTCCAAACAGGGCTCGAGCGACGAAAGTCTATTATTTCCTATTGGAAGAAGCTATACTTCACCATAAGAGCGCCGCCTCTGTTTTCTCCTTAATTTCTCTTACTATTTTTTGGTTTAGATATTAATTTAGTTTGAGGAAACGCACAGTCTCTCCTTTCTCGCTATAGTAACCAATTACTACTAAGCCTTTCCTGCCACAGGGATTTTGGTTTACATTGTGTTAGTTTTTTCCTCTCTGCTTTCCAAGACCTACTCCTTTTTATTTTTTTCGGTCAAAAGAACCATTTGGGGGCTTTTAAAAAAGATGCTCTTTGTAACAGTACCATTTATCTTACCATATAATGTACTGGGAAGCAAATAAAATCAAATCTTAGTAGGGTAATTGCAGCTGTGCAATTCTTGGGGAGGTTTCATTTTAATGGGGTTTATTGTGTAGTATAAATGACGCTATGTTTATATTGCAAGTTGTTGCAATTTCAGTGATACCACATTTTTTTTGAATTTTTGTTATGCTTGCTATGCCTAAAAAAAACCTTTGCTTTATATTTTTCAAGACCGATACCTTTTTAAGTTTTCTTACTATGGACCTGAGTGCAGGATTTTTTCTTTTGCATGAAGAGTACTTTTTAGTGGTACCATTTTGGGATACATGCAACTTTTTGTTTTTTATGATGTGTTAAGGAGGCAAGGTGACCAAAAAAATTTAATTTTTTGCGTTGTGTATTTTCTTTTCTTTGTGATATTTTAATAGATCAGACTGTTACAGATGGAATATTATATATATATATATATATATATATATATATATATATATATATATATATATATATATATATATAACGTGGCAGAGCGACTTTATGCAGTCGCATGGTGCCTGGTCTTGGTGTGGGAAGCCAGGGGTTATCTATCAGCAACACTCTGTTGCTGACTGCTGTATGTAGCATGGCTGATGTCCAGCCATTATGGGCTGGCTTTCCCGGAACAGTGCAGATGGGAGGCTGGCTGTTCCCACGTTCTAGGACACGTTTTGTGCAGACCTCTGGAAGCCTATAAAAGGCCTGTGCTTGCAGGTGAGCATGGGGCGTAGTTGTTACCTGGACATTTGGAGCAGCAGAACTTGGAGGAGAGCTCTGGCTCCCAGAGGCTATAGGGAAGCCTGGAACACAGTGAGGACACTGTAACTCTGAGGTGCTGTGCGATAGGCACAGACCTCTGGACAGAGAGGGTCTCTGTACGTGAGTTAGTGGCCAGACGGCTGAGGATTTATTTTTATGTGTTTTGTAAAGCTGGCTGAGGCCAGTGCGAAATATTTCCCTGTGTCAGAAGATCTTTCTGCCAATACCGTTCTACCAAGCACGGCGATCCAAAAGCCAAGCGGGAATCCCCAGGATGGGCCAAGATGCCGTCCAAGCAAGAGCGAGTCGTCAAAATATATATATATATTTACCTTTAGTCCCTTTAGGGTACTTGACCATTAGAGGGTGTGGCTGCTTGTACACTATTCTACATATATAATACAATAGTAATGCAGAATAGTATTCTAATATTGCTCTCTTCATGCAAAGTACTATAGGAGTACTCAGGTGACAGGCTTGGAGGCGTGATCATGTTGGGGGGTGGGGCAATCAGGCGCTCAATGGACACGGTGAAATTTTTTAATCATTAAGATGTAATTTTTGTGGCATCTATATGGTTAAGCGAGTGATTCAGATCTATACTCCGTTACTGACATTAATACAAATGACTATCAAATGTCAATAAGGGGTGTATATTACTGTATGTATTTCCAAAGAAATTTTTTATTGTGCTATTTAGCTCATGTAAAAACATAATTAATTCAAAATGGTATCTTTTATAAATTTAGTAGATAATCATCATCCTTGCGTAGATAGATAGGTACATAAAAATGCCTTTTAGCATAAGTAATAATGATTATTCTTAAAATGACAGGTCCTCTTTTACGTGAAAATAGCATTAACAGACTAATAAGCCCCTAAGGTCTGGAAGAGGACACCCCAATTTAGAGATGACTTTGGAACCAATCACTTGTCACTAGAGTCTATTTCTCATTGGATGATCCACAAATAACCTATTAGACCATACTGATGATATGGTATCTTCTGTACAGATAAAGGTTGGGTCATTTGCCCTGGTGGGCCCAGGGAACTTGAGTCTGACACTGAACATAAAGAATATGTCAGGGCTGCAGAAAAAGAAGAAATATAGAGGCAGTAGCCATACAAATGTGATTCATTTTAACTAAAAAACACAAAAAAAATTTGTTAAACAAATGCTTGGAACAAATTACCATAAAAGAACATTTTACAGCAGGACTACAGCCTGTGACTGTAAACTCAGACTACCTGTCATTGTGAGACTTATACCTTGGGGTCCACATAATTCATTTCTCTACTGTCAATGGGATTTGCTTCTGAAGGGCATATTTTTAATTAAGTTCCTATTTGTACATGATTTCACATTAACGGTGACATGGATTTATATTATAGTTTGTCATTTAGTTTCCTTCATAATGTTAATTCCTGTCAAAATATCATCTGCTTTCCTGCATGAGTGTCACATATTAAAGGCACTCTAACCTCAAATATTTCTCTTTCTTAACTGTGTCTAGTGAATGGGACGCACAGTTCTGACAGCTGATGAATTTGGCTGTAGAGTTTGAGAGACAGTTTAGTTTTGTCTGCATGGCAGTTTCTAGGCAAAATCATCCCCAAGAGTAAGAATAAAAAAAATTCTCCTGCCAACCCCTCCCCCCATGGTCATTTAAGACAGTGGGCATGTACTCTGTGGAGACCTCATCCTTTCTGACGACCATCGGTAGGCAGGTCCTATGCAACGCCCCATCCTCCATCTTAAGTAGCTCACTGGATTACGTCAATACAATGAATAAAACGTTCCAAAAACAATAATATCTATTTGCGGACAATTTTTAGACAGTCCTCTCCCACTTGAGGTGTTAACTTTGTCTCTTCTTCTTCATCCGGTCCAGACTGCCGTGATAAATTGTATTTCAGAGTCCTCCCCTCCTGTTCCTTACCTCCACAAAAACTTCCTATCCTACTGCTCCCTTCAGTGCTGTTCTTGTTGCTCCATAACTGTACCCTCTGGAGTTCAGATATAAATAATAGTGTCACACACAGACAGTGCCCCCAAAATAATAGTGTCACAAAAAATAAAGCCACATGGATAATTTCTCAAATTGTGCCCTTAACAAAAAATAAATAAGTGCCTCATGTGCACGTTACATATAGACCACTGCTGTAGCCCTGTCACATATAAACCACTGCTGTAGCCCTATCCTCACATATATACCAATGCTGTAACCCCTCTTTCATATATAGACCACTTGAAGCTCCCTGTCACGTATAGACTGATGCTGCCTCCCACGTCACATAAAGACTACCATTGTAGTACCCTCCTCAGATACAGACCACCTCTATAACCAACCTTTCACATAAAGACCATTTCTGTAGCTGTCCCTGTCACATACAGATCACTACTGTAGCCCCATCCTCACACATAGAACACTGCTGCAGCCTCCTTTGTCATGTATAGACTGGTGCCATAGCCCCCCTCACTGAACATATGTCTCCCCTCCTCTGTGGTGTGGTGTTATCAGCACTGAAGGAACTTTGGTGACAAAACAGTCACATGTCACAATTTCTTAGCTCTCTTAAACCCACTTTAGGTTTAAATGAGCCTGCAGTATAACAGGGCTTTTCCTTGGGGTGGGTGGGGCTAGAGCACTTCTGCAGTGCCCCTCCCCCTTTCAATACATCCAGTGCCATGGACAATCGCCTGCCCCGCCCACCCCAAAAAACAGCCCTGTGTGTCTGCTTCAACCCTACATAATCTTTATGAAATTTTAACTTGCTTATACACCTATATACACTGCCCAGGAATTTAGGACCCTTGTTAGAGCTGGAAACAGCTCTCTTCCTCAAGAGCACCCAGCATATCCATGCATTATATATACAGTCATGGGCAAAAGTTTTGAGAATGACACAAATATTATATTTTCACATGATCTGTTGCCCTCTGGTTTTTATGTGTGTTTGTCAGATGTTTTTATCACATACAGAAATACAAGTGCAATCATATTATGATTAACAAAAGCTTTTATTGACAGTTAGAATGAGTTAATGCAGCAAGTCAATATTTGCAGTGTTGGCCCTTCTTCTTCAGGACCTCTGCAATTCTCCCTGGCATGCTCTCAATCAACTTCTGGACCAAATCCTGACTGATAGCAGTCCATTCTTGCACAATCAATGCTTGCATTTTGTCACAATTTGTTGGTTTTTGTTTGTCCACCCATCTCTTGATGATTGACCACAAGTTCTTAATGGGATTAAGATCTGGGGAGTTTCCAGGCCATGGACCCAAAATCTCTATGTTTTGTTCCCTGAGCCATTTAGTTATCACCTTTGCTTTATGGCAAGGTGCTCTATCATGCTGGAAAAGGCATTGTTGATCACCAAACTGCTCTTGGACGGTTGGGAGAAGTTGCTCTTGGAGGACATTCTGGTACCATTCTTTATTCATGGATGTGTTTTTAGGCAAGACTGTTAGAGAGCCGATTCCCTTGGCTGAGAAGCAACCCCACACATGAATGGTTTGTGGATACTTTACAGTTGGCATGAGACAAGACTGGTGGTATTGCTCACCTTGTCTTCTCCGAACAAGCTGTTTTCCAGATGTTCCAAACATTTGGAAAGGGGATTCACCAGAGAAAATGACTTTACCCCAGTCTTCAGCAGTCCACTCCCTGTACCTTTGGCAGAATATCAGTCTGTCCCTGATGTTTTTTCTGGAGAGAAGTGGCTTCTTTGTTGCCCTCCTTGACACCAGGCCTTGCTCCATGAGTCTCCGCCTCACAGTGCGTGCAGATGCACTCACACCTGCCTGCTGCCATTCCTGAGCTCTGCACTGCTGGTAGCCCGATTCCGAAGCTGAAACACTTTTAAGAGACGGTCCTGGCGCTTGCTGGTCTTTCTTGGGCGCCCTGGAGCCTTTTTGGCAACAATGGAATCTCTCTCCTTAAATTCCTTGATGATCCGATAGATTGTTGACTGAGGTGCAATCTTTCTAGCTGCGATACTCTTCCCTGTTAGGCCAGTTTTGTGCAGTGCAATGATGACTGCACGTGTTTCTTTAGAGATAACCATGGTTAACAGAAGAGAAACAATGATGCCAAGCACCAGCCTCCTTTTAAAGTGTCCAGTGGTGTGATTCTTACTTAATCATGACAGATTGTTCTCCAGCCCTGTCCTCATCAACACCCACACCTGTGTTAATGGAGCAATCACTGAAACGATGTTAGCTGGTCCTTTTAAGGCAGGCCTGCAATGAAGTTGAAATGTGTTTTGGGGGAAAAAGTTCATTTTCTAGGCAACGATTGACTTTGCAATTCATTGCTGTTAAGCTGATCACTCTTTATAACATTCTGGAGTATATGCAAATTGCCATTATAAAACCTGATGCAGTAGACTTTGTAAAAATTAACATTTGTATCATTCTCAAAACTTTTGGCCATGACTGTACATCCCAAGAATTTTCATGGACACTGTAATGTTTCATTTGCCTGGAGGTGGCGCTGCAAGGGAATGAAACACCTTCTGTTAGATTCCGCTAAAGATTACAGTTGATCACTGAAGATTCTTGTGATCAACTTATTATTAGGAGACCCTCCTAACAAAAAGTGTTGTTTAAAATAGACAATCACTTTTAATGTATGTTCAAAATGTGCAAAACTGCTACAAGAACATACAACAAATGCTAGAAGTTTCTACATAATTTTTTTTTATTGTATGAAATATACTAAAACCCCAAGTATTGAAAGCCCATGTTGCAGTATGGCAATCCCGGTTCATCAATGTACATTTTAAATTTTTTCCCCATAGGAGACATCACATAGCTGCAACAAAGATGTTTTTAACCATAACATGTGAATGTTTTTTCTTTACTACAAAAATTGGATTCACTTAAAAGATAACATACTATGCATGGAGGCATTGGTACTTCAGAGCCTCTGTATGGGGCCTATGATTCTCCCCTGGAAGCATTTAAAGGGGTTTTGCCACGATCTTATTTCATACCTCCTGTATTCTGCTCTTCAGCTCTGTGGGCTCAGAAGGGGGCATGTGTGATTTAATTTGAATTGCATATTATGTGACCCAGCAGGATGACATCACCAGGCCTTTCCTCTCTTTAGACAAAGAAAGGTCTGTTTATTTAAAGCATTGTGAGTAGCTGAGAGGTAAAGTTTTTGCCTCACAGCACAGGGGTCCTAGGTTCAAATCCCTGCAGGAACCAAACCTGTTGTTTTTTTTTTTCTCTTTATCAATGCACAATCCTAAATTGGGGTTTTGCTTTTAAATTTTTCTTTGCACTCTTTGACTAATTACTAAGAAGTACAGAGGACGGGAGTAGAATGACAGCACCTGGGGTATGAACACTCAGTAGCTGCCAGGTGATGTCTGAGCATGTCTGACCAGGACTGAAGAGCTCTCAGGACTGGTCGTAGCCCCTGGAGACGAGCTGTAAACAATGGATCACTAAAGGAGCAGCTAAATCAAAAACGGTGCAGAATTTTTAATAGTAATGAATGGTGAAAATGTTTGTTATTTCATTTGCAAGCTTCCCACGTCAATTTTATTTCATGGCAAAACCCCTTTAAGTCAAGGTATGGGACCTTTCTAACTGGCAGGGATTAAAGAGCGGACAGCCCCCTATTAGTCATATATACATAGACTTCCTTCTGTCCTCCTCACAACCTCAGACCTCACATTGTTTCCACTATCCTCCTAACAACCTGAGACTTATTCCCAAGTTTACATTTCTTTCCTGCTGCCTGCTCTATAACCTTAGACCTTCATTCAATATAATTTTCAGCCTTCAACTAACCTTAGACATCCTCATTTACCTTGTACTTTAACATTATAATTATGGACGATTATAATGAACATAGGGCCTTATGTATGAAAACTGTCTTGCAGTAAGACTGTCTTTGTTGCCCATAGCAACCAATCAAAGCTCTGTTTTTCTTTTTTCAGAGCGCTATATGAAATAAAAGCTGAGCTCTGATTGGTCGCTATGGGAAACACAGACAGTTGTACAGTACTACTAGACAGTTTTCATACATAAGGCCCATAATCTTTATTTTATTAATAGCTACATATTCGAAAATAAGGGTATGTTCACATGATGTAATTGCATTATAACACGCCAACGTATGCCCCGTAAATACGGTAACATCATAGCACACATTGAATGCTATCATAATCCAACATTTTCTCTGGTGCACAGGGGAAATCTAGAGTGAATGGAAGCCAGACAGGAGCGCTGTTGAAAGTATGCATTAGCCAGCGCATACTTTCAATAGAAAGTGTATTGTGGTGTGTACGGGTAAGTGAGAAAAATGTAAATCCGTCCAGCACTCGATCCATTAAAACGTATAAATTTTATTGTCCCATGATTAAAAAACAGAACGTTTTTAAAAAACAAAGTACAACATAATGTAGCTCGTGACGCGTTCCGGGTCTTTGTGTTGTTACGGACCCTCAATCATAGCGGGTAAGTGCCGCTAAACTCCGTGTGAACTCACTCTAGTAAGTAAAATGACAAGTAATCAAAATTAACAAAACAAAAGAAACAATGCAACAATAGCTTCGAAAATAAATGTATTGCTCATAAGAGCTTACAATTTAAATAAAAGGGAGTCTGTGACATATGAGCTATATGATGATAATCCTGTCCAGATAATTGGAGCGGGGCATTTAAACAAAGCTGAATGAATCTCACCAATGAACCTATCCTAGGTGAAATCTCTAAAGAAGATTGCAAGGAGTAAGATATTGCTGGGGTAGGAGAGACATCTGCCCTAAATGTAAATTACAATCCAGATCTTATTACCATTTACCTTGACAGTGTCCATAAATACAAGGGTAGTGGGCACAAGTCATTTTGGAATGATATGATGGGAGTGACGATCCCACTAACACCCAGTATATGCCTTTTGGGAATGTTGGAATCCCTTCAGCTCTCAAAGCCCCATCCTCAGTTCTTACATGAGACCCTCTTCCAAACTAAAAACTTCTATAACTGGATGAACAATGCCATCCGTACCCTCTCTCAATGGAGGTGCTGCCTCAGCACATCCTTGCCATACTAAAAGTTAGATTATCTACATTGTGGGACACCACACAGATCTATACGTTACGGTCCTTATGGATTCAGGCTCCTCTGATAGCACAATTCACTTCTTTATCATGATATCTGATATGGATGTTACTTAATATGTCTATAATTTACACTTTACAAAACTGCGATGGTTTCCACGGTCTATAATTTGGCCACCTGCTATTACCTCAGTAAACTAATTCCATTCTGCCTTTATGTACAGAGCAGATTTTCTATGTTCCATTAAAATGCTAACTGCTCCATAGCAGAACCAAGGCCAAGTTCTTATAGGAAAGTTTTATTGTTTCATTCTGTTTATGTACAGTAAATTTTAATGCATGTTGAACATCTTAATTTGATGCTTTCCAAATCCTGGACAGTGTATGAATATTGCATTATATTGTTTCTACACTGCAATATGTTTTACTTTTAGATTTCTGTTGATTTACTTAATAAAATAATGTTTTTTACAAGATAATAAACTGAATGAAGCCTTTATATCAGTGTCATCTCCAAAACTGGGTGGATAAAGTATGCAATAAAATGACATTATTAGCTAGTTTAAAACAGAGTAGGGAGGGGATATTTGAATCCCAGTCAGTTTGTTCACAGTCACAATAGTTATGTGACAGGCATCCCCAAAGGGGATATATTAGGAGTTAAAGGGGTTGTCTCACTACATTGATTCATCTCACCTCAGTCCTGTATTCTTGTTTTCATTTTGAATTCAGGGGCTTGTTTACTGGCTTCTACTAGGCTGCAGTAGAAGCCAGGTCTGTAGCTATAGCAACCAGTGTTAGCAGCCTATCAGGAGAGATCAAACAGGTCTGTAGCTACAGTGACCTGAGGAGCTGATGCAGCCCATACAAGAGGGGATATCTAGGAATAGGTAGTACACTGTTAATGGACACATATTGCAAAGTGACTTGTTTTTGCAAGATCTTTAACATAAAAAGTAATCCTTGTAGTGAGACAACCCCTTTTAGATTAGTGATCGAGGGCAGTGAGTTCCACACAATGGGTGCAGCACAGGAGAAGTCCTGCAGATAAAAGTGAGATAATTTAATAAGGGAGAATGAGACTAATGTTATGTCTCCACGGCATGGCAAAACAATTGTATTTTCAACGGTTTTAGGATTTTTAAAACCGCTGAAATTCTAATAGTTTAGGCAGCCCAATAGATGGCAATAGAAAAAACAACATGTAGTCTCCACAGGACGTTTTTTTTCGCATCGTCTTTCGTCGTCGGCATATTATACAACATGTTGTATAAAACGCCGGTGCTTTTAGCTTTTTGGCATCTTCCATACAATTCAATTGTATGGGCGATTGCAAAAAACGAGAACCGACCGCAGTTTTTTGCGTAAAACGAGAAAAAAACACCCCACGAAAAACTCTTCGATCAGAAACAAACAGTCGTCTTTCGCACGTTTTTTGTCAGATTACAGTGTAGACCTTGCCTAATAGGTCATTGGTTGAAAGTAGAGCACAAGTGGTTTGGTAAACAGAGGTGAGAATGGAGGGGTGAATGTGCAGCTTTATGAAGCACTTTGTAAACTAGTAAGAGAGTTTTGAATTTAAATTTAATTTAATTCTTAATTTGCTAATTTGATTTAATTCTATAAGAAATAGGTAACCAGAGGAGTGAGTGACAGAGAGGAGAGGTGTTAGGAAGACCAAGCCAGCTGCTGTATTCATGATTGCAGTGTCTTGAAACAAAAATGGCTTTACCTTTCAGACCACTGCAGCAGAATATATTTAAAGGACCTGGGGTGACATGTATGAACATTGATGTTGACAGGCCAGTTCTAAATAGCTTTAAAGGGAACCTGTCACATAGATTATCCCCCCCCCCTTGTTGAGGACAGCACAAGCTAGTGACAGAAATGATGTTTCCAGTGCTGTGTCCCTTATTCTTTAAGGTGCAGCAGTTTTAGAGCATTTAACCCATTAACAACCGCCTACCGACATTTAAAGGTGGCTGGTGCAGGTCGTTCATCTACAGCGATGTCTTTTGGCGTTGCTGAAGACATCGGAGTTTGCGGCTCCTGGCGCCGCAGCTGTACTACACAGCCCTGATCCCAGCGCACCTCCTGCCAGCAGGGAGTGGGGGAAACCTCCGCTCCTTGGTGCTTTAATCCTTTGATTGCGGCGGATCATCACCGCAGCGCAATCAAAGGGTTTCCCTGCTCTGTCGGGTGACCGGAACTCCCGGTGCCCCGACAGAGCCTGGGGAATGGCTGCACAGTCAGCCCTGGAGACCTAGAGTAGCCCCAGGCCTTTCTGTGTAATAAGCCAGTGACCAGGACAGACTGTATGCTGTCCTGATCACAGTCTGTGTCACACTGACACAGATTATAATGTATTAGCATATATGAATATGCTAATACATTACAAAGTGTAAAAAAAAAAAATTAAAAACAGTTCTCCCTTCAGGGGATTTAAAAAAAAAGCAAAAAACATAAAAAGTGTAAAAGAAAATGAAGAAAAATAAGACAATAAAAATAAATATTTCATAAAAAATAATTGTGCGTATATTACACACACAGAAAAACCTATACATATTAGGTAATCACACACGACCGTAATAACCTGTAGTTATTAAGTGTGAAATGTGAATTTGGTGTAAAAAAAACAAAAAAAAATGTAAAAAAAAAATTTTTAAAAAATTCGCAATTATTTATAAGTGAACTTAAACTATTCCCTATTAAAGTACAACTTGTCTCGAATAAAATGAGGCCTCATACAACTGTGTCATTGAAAGTTACAACTGTAACTGCAAAAACTAAAAAAATATTCTGGTCATTAACTACTTTTCAGGCCTGGGGCTTAAGGGGTTAATGCTCAAATCTTATTCATGAGCAGGTGTTAGCCCCGACCACCAAAGGCTAACCCCGCCCACCTGACAGTTATTCACATATTTCTACCTATTCAAAGTAATAGGTAAATCAGTTGAGGTGGGCGGGGTATGAAAAAAAACGGACTCTTTTCCTGACTCTTTTCTGGCTGAAAACTGCAGATTTGAGTATTAAATACACGAAAACTACAACATCTTACAGAATACAGGACACAGCACTGGAAACAGCAGGTCTGACACTGGCTTGTGCTGTCCTCAGCCTGGTCTGGCTGTTCTTCTGCAGGTCATACATACAGGGCAGTGTAGAGCCAATACCACAAGTCTGGCTCATTGCACCACCGTTTGTACCCTGGTTCCTGGCTGTTTCTTCTGCAGTCATAGAAACAAATTTACAGGTGCAATTGTAGAGCCAATACCACAAGTCTGGCTCTAAGCACCACCATTACCCCTGGTCTGGTCCTGTTGTCTTCTGCAGGTTCATACATACCACGGTCAGTGGTAGAGCCAATACAGACAAGTCTGGCCTCAGGCACCACCTTTTACCCTGGTCTTGGGCTGTTCTTTCTGCAGGTCATACATACAGGTGCAGTGTATAGCCAATACCAACAAGTCTGGCTCAGGCACCACCTTTACCCAGGGTCTGGCTGTTTCTTCAGCCTTGTCATACATACTGGGCATTGAGTACAGAGCCAAACCCAACAATTCTGCTCATGCACCACCTTTAACCCTGGTCTGGCTGTTCTTCTGCAAGGATCATGACATACTAGGGCAGTGTAGAGCCAATTACCACAAGTCTTGGCTCAGGCACACTTTAACCCTGTGGTCCTGGCGAGTTCTTCCTGCAGGTCATACAAACATGGACAGTGTAGAGCCGCAAAACCACAAATCTGTGCTCAGGCACCACCTTTACCCTGTCTGCTGTTCTAACTGTTCTGCGCGTAGGTTTGGCGTCAAAGAATCATAAATGTGTCTACTTCTACTAATGTTGTGCGATGCCACCAGAATGCCTCAAATCTTGGGCGCACTAAAAAGTGTCCGTTAGCCTCATTACAAATGCAGCATCTCGCGCCAAAAGAGTTGTGGAGTGCACCAGCTCATACATTGCTTTTTGGCACAAAGAAACACCAAAAACTGAGCAGCGCCAATTCATACATGTCGCCCCTGGTCTCAAGTGAAGCTACAAGCACCTGCATCCCTACAGTATCTGCTCTGCATCCTGTTCTCCGACTCATTTTCAAATAATACTTTCAGTGAAGTAACCATTACCAGACGTGACATGGCATAATTGTATATGTTTATTGCACTTCTTGGATTCTCTGCCAAGTGTGACTACATCTGGAACAGTTACCAGAAGAAACAAATCTAGAGATCTAGGTATCCGGCCTCGGCCACGTGGGACACTTTTAATCCTTGATCAAAAAGTGATTTTCAAAAACACACCTCACAAGGATTCATTATTTAACTAAAATCAAAAAGACATTAGTGGGTTAGCTGTTTTATAGCATGACTTAAGAACAAAGACCATGATTTAGAACCATGAAACCAAAGTGATACAAAAAAGCCAAAGAGCATAGTAGTACATCAGGTCTCCCAAGTAACTCAGCCCTGCTTTACACATCTGTTTTGGACGTGCCTGGATTTTATTTTCGATGAAAAAAGAAACACGAGTGATTTGTCTAATACAAAATTTATTTAAAAAAGGAAAGTGACTCCTTTATTAGATTACATTTCAAGCGTGTCCCTAGAGACGGCTACTTTTTTAAGGTGAATTTTCCGTGCAGGTTTCCAATTTGTATGTCTAAGCTGCTCATAAAAAAACGGAGAGTAGAACAGGCAACACAAATGGATGCCACCTGCTTCTGTATGATGTGCCTCCATTTCATTGTCATGCTGAGACGTTTGATTACATTAATCCTTTGCGATAGGTGTTTTTGCCATTAATAAAACAGCAAGGTATAAAAGAGGTCATAAAAAGTGAAATGAGTATAGGCAACCAAAAGTAAGACGTGTTTTCCATCAAGTATATGGTGGCATTTAGTTTATAGGAACCAGGTTTTTTATTAGAATGATGTCTTTATTAAACATACCCCGACATACAGGTCTAGGTTCTAATATAAAAAACATACTACAAATTTCATCTGGTAGCTCTGTCAGGCCATTAATATCACACACTTAGGAGGAATTACTTTTTTTTCTGTAATATTACAATTTCATCATTGTCCTTTCCAAGAATGTATCATAAACTGAAAAATGTATTGAAAAGTCACACTGTAAAGCTACAAGCTTAAAGGGCTTCTATAAGGTCTATTAATTTTAGTAAATTTAAGATACTGCTGCTCCAACAAAATTTTTTAAAATATACCTACTGTCACGGATGCCCCTGCGACCCTTGTCCCGAGTCGGAGGCACATCCGTGCCCCGACACCGAGCGGCGCCCCGACCCGCACGTCGGGTCCGGGGTCCGCTCACCCCCCTGTCTCTGTCGGCATTCACTTACCCGGCCACGCTCCTGCTCTGTCTGCCTCTGTCCCACGGCGTGCGTGGCCCCGCTCCCTAGGGCGCGCGCGCGCCGGCACTGTGAAGCTTAAAGGGACAGTGCACCGGTAATTGGTGATTGCCGGGCACTGTCCCTATTTAAGTCCGGCCTCTTCCTGGCAGCCTTGCCAGATCCTTAGTGTTTATTCCTTTGGAGAAAGCGTTCCAGAAAGCCTTGTCTTGTCCTCCCGTGTACTGTACCTGTTGCTCACGTTTACCGACTACGAATCTTGCCGCCTGCCCTGACCTTCTGCCTGTCCACGTCTACGAACCAGAGTCGCCTGTCCTGACCTCCTGCCTGTCCCCGACTACGAGCCTGCCTGCCGAATCTGTACCACGCCTACCCTTGGCCGCCACCGCAGGAAAGTCCCGCCAGTTGAAGCGACCTGGTAGACTCCCGCCGTAGCAAGACCATCCCGCTTTGCGGCGGGCTCTGGTGAATACCGGGACCTACTTAGATTCCGCTCCCTGGTGTGGGCTTTCACCATCGCCTGCGGTGGTCCAGCGGATCCAGTACCAGACCGTTACACCTACCTTGCCACGCACCACCGTTCCAGTACTGACACTGTGTCTGTGACAGGTGTCTCCCTCATCTTTGATTCAATGACTGGTAGAAGCGGTCACGTGCCATTGCCTGATGTCCCTATTCAGAGCCATTCACTTCCAAACAGTGACGTCAGGCAATGGCAAGTGACTGCTGCAGTCAATCAGTGCAGCAGCCGGAAGTAACCAGGAGTCTAGAGAAACACCGCTAGCCGACTCTGCACCAATATTGTGGACTTTTATTGGAGTCGCAGTAATTTAACTTTATTAAGATATAAAGACGAAGAGAACGGAGTCATGGCAGACATTTTTTGGCATATATCGGTCTACCACCCTACCTGGTCTCATTGTTCTGCTGATAACCTTAAATGAAGTTCCCCCATCATTCGAACCTTCCATTCCTGCCTCCAAGACTTTACACGTGCTGCTCCAGTTTCTCTGGAATGTGTTACCCAGTGCAATCAGATTAACTCGCAACATGTAAGCCTGCCGTAAAAGCATATTTTAGGCAGGTCTACCATGATCCCGAATTGCATACCCCCTTCCTCAATCACACACACTTTTGACACTCCATGCACTGACACTTATCTATATATAGATGTACTTCCTTTGATGGTAGATTCACCCATTTCTAAGTGTACTGCCCAATACGTATGGAAGATGGCTGTACCATTGTCTAAACTAAGCACTCATATTCCCACATGAGCAGGGCCCTCACACCTTTTCTCTAATGGCGTTGCTCACAAGCTGTGTCCGTACTATTGGCAATGGCTGGGAACACAGATTGCACCAATCCCAGCCATTTAACCCCCTAGATGCCTCAGTCAGTAGCATCCACAGCATCTAGATTTTTAACAGAGGAAAAGGGGGTCCCTCTGTTACTCATAGGAAACCCTGCAACGAAATTACAGGGTTCCCATGGCTTGCATGGCAGCCGGATGCCGACAATGGCTTCCAGGTCTGCCATATATAGGAGCCTAATAGGCTCTGCCACAGAGTTTAATCAGCTGCCTGTCACTTACAATATAATACATAGTAAAACATTAATGCATTGCTAAATATAAAGTTTAGTGTAGTCCCATTTTGGTACTGAAAAATATATTTAAAGCAAATAAATGAAAAATGTTTAAACAAATAAAAAAAAAAGCAAAACACTGTGCCCCTTGATTTCGACTTTATTAAAAAAGACTTTATAAATAGATATTGCCATGTCCATAATGACCCAATCTCTAAAATTACTGTGTTATTTGATCTGTACAGTGAACGCCGCAAAAAAAAATCTCTACGTAATGAACAGTGTCTGTAATTATACCCCTTGCATTGTAAAGTGCTGTGGAATATGTAGATATGCCTTAAATGTCTGATAGCAATGAATTCTTCCTCTGTGCATCGAGAATGTCCTCATTTGTGCTGCATCTAAAGCAAAAGGAGAGGAGGCCGGCATACACATGTCTTTCTACTACTTCTGGGGGCTTCTGAACACAGCCTAGCATACTTGAACTAACTCATCACAAGCATACATTTGACCTGTGCCATGCTGGGCCCCGTCCACTCAAATATTCCATGATTTATCTGTTAAGAGCTTCAGCAATCAGCAGATCACTGGGCAATCAATTTAAAAAGGGGCTGTCATGATTAGGAAATTCCTTACAACTTATAGTTTTTATTGATTTCAGTAGAGGGCACAGCCTCGGCGAATGCAGCAATTAAAATAGGATAGGACTTTAAATAAAACATGTTTAATAGTAATCCCTGGGACACCTCTATTGCAACCAGCTTGAATTTGGCAAAATTTATCCAACAGTCACCACTCGCACAAGGTGAAACAAAGCAGATACTACTCCTCATTAGCAAAGGATGAAGATTTTGGTTGTGCTGCCGACTAATCCTACTGTTTAGACTTCCCATTGACCTTATGTTGCTGCCAACAGTGATGATGACACATTTCCCGAGTCTTCTATCTCTAGCCATATTGTTATTAATACTAGGAGTACTACGATATAGTTACTGTATGTGTTTAATTTACACTTTGTTTGTACAGGTAGTAGCGCATGTTGAGTTACAGAGCAACAAAATAGCTCAACAAAACATTAGACAAAATGAAAACCCTCAAAGTGACCGACACATTGGGGCACATTTATCAAAGCAGGTGCGCCAGAATTCTGGCACAATTTTCATAAAAAATAATGGAGTACAAGCTTTTCACCATATTTACTATGTGTTTTAGACAGTTTCCAGGCACTTCTATACCTCGTCTGACAAAAGGGGCGTAACCTTGATAAAGGGGCGTGATTTCGTGGGAAAAGGGGCATGACTTCACATGTGCTCAAAAATGCTCCAAAATTTGGGTGCATGTTGATGGCATAAAGTAAGCCAACTTAAATATGGTACAAACTTAGACTAGACAGTTCTAAACTGCGCCAGATTTATCAACACTATGATAAATGTGGCGCATTTTAAGACTGTCTGGTCTAACTTGGAACTGTCTCAGAGTTAGACACTATTGATAAATCTCCCCCATTGTCTTAAAAAATAAGACCAAAGGGCTTACAGCCATCCTCAGATACTGTATATTTAGCACCACAGAGTGAGTCCAGTCGCTGAAAACATGAGATTTATAGCCCAAAGTCCAACATCATCTGCATAGACCTAAATTATAAAATCCCACTGCCTGCAGCTACCGCTAGGTGAAGCAAAATGTATAATGTATTCATTAAAGAATATTTTTTATAGTTAAACCCAGACCTAAATTATGAATATTTACACTTAAAAATACTGACATCATCATATATTTTAGGAAAAAATTTATTACAGCACCATCTGCTGTTTCATTGCAATAGCTTTACCATATCCACTTCAGTAAATGTGCCAAGGTGGACAAGAATACTTAGTCTTGTTTCCCTCTCTATCCAGGGGGATGTCTGGTGGGGTGTGCTATATAGCTATGAAGTTATAGGGCGACATGTCCCATTAGGGCTGCGCCATTTTTTTGTGTATTTTGCATAACAAAACTGTTGACACCCCATTCTCTATATAAATGACCTGTAGTACACCAAAACTAGGAGCATTGCATGCCAGGCATGACACATTTGAATGCGCCTAAAGTAGCCGCATCAGATATGCCAGCACTGACATGCTATGTGCCTAGATTATGCTATGCACCTAGATTAGGCGCATCAATTATACTATACAAGGTATACCAGACACCAGATTTTTGAAAGGTTCATTCATTCAGGTGTACTATATACTCATTTAATGCACCTTAAAACTGCTGTGGAAGCACCTTTCTGACATGTCGCCCTTAGTTTCTTCTTTGTTTCTCAGAGAAGGAGGCTGCAATTGCTGTTGCTTAGCATCTCATCTACAAAGCAGGGAAGACACTGCAATTTCAGAAGCTTGCAGTGTACCACGCCAGAGAACCCTTCACTTACTTGGTGAAGAAGAGAAGTAAAATTAAGCATGCATGTCTACTTATTTTTCATGGGACAACCCCTTAGGTGGAGCTTAGGTGCTTTCTGCATATTGGTTTTTAAAGGGGTTGTCTCATGAAAAATATTAAAATATTTTAACCATATGTCTGTGCACAGGATTTGGAGCTAAGTATCATAAAAATCATTAATCTACAGAAATATCAATTAATAATTCAGATACAGGCTATTGAACCTAGTTATGACATGGTGTGAGGCTATGTCTCCACAACACTGGTGTTTGGTCAGATTTTTAAGCAGGTTCAGTATTAAGAATCTACAAAAATTTGACTGTAAATCAGTGCCCATAGACCTCAATAGAAAATCCGAGGTGTAGTCTACACAGCTTGGATTTTTTATTGTTGGATTTCTAAATCACCAGTTCTGCCTTATTACAGTGGATTCTAATGGTGGATTCTAATACAGTTCAATGTACTAGGGACTAGTGTTGAGCGATTGCGTTGACCATCGACATCGGTCGATGGTCGATAGTCGACCATCATCGACAAGATAGTCGATAGTGAGCAGTCGATTTGAGCGATGTCCATTAAAGTCTATGGGAGAGTCACACACCACCTTCATTCTTACACCCATACAGGGCTGGAGAAGCTTGGAATTACATCCACAACAGTCAAATGGATTACGTGCTATTTTAGGCAACACACTTAGGTTATAAAAGCCACAGAAAAAAAAAACACAACACATCATTCACTATCCCTGTCTTGTGACCTCTGCATGACCCTTAAACCTGCATCACCCCACAAAATTAAAAAAGTGCCAGAAGGCACAGATGATGCCGTCACCGAAAACGCGTAGGTCTGTTCTGACAGAGCCTCCGGCCTGACACTGTGGAGTACGGCGAATGATCTGCTCTGCTACCACGTATGTCTTTTTTCATCATTTACTCCGGATTTTAACAAATTATACATTTTTTTAAACTGTATACTGGTGCTTGCCCATTCATATTGGTTTAAAACCCTTCTATACTGCTGGGACGCTGTGTACAACCTTCTTCTTATACTAGGACTAGTTGTTGAGCGATTGCGGTGACCCTCGACATCGGTCGATGGTCGATAGTCGACCATCATCGACAAGTAGTCGGGATTGGATAGTGAGCAAGTTCGATTATGAGCGATGACCAGTTAAAGTCTATGGCTGAGGCAACAACACTTCATTCTTACCAACCAAACAGGGCTGGAGAAGCTGGAATTAACATTCCACAAAAGTCAAATGGATTAGGGGCTACATCTTGCTACCACTTAGGTTATAAAAGCCACAGAAAAAAAAACACACATACATTCACTATTCCCTTGTCTGTTACCACGCATGACCCTGAAACTGCATCGTCACCCACAAATTAAAATGTGCCAGAAAGGAAGTATGATTTGTAACCATCATTTTTACTTGAACCGGGGACATTGATATCCCCTGTCCTGAAACCGCAGCATGAGCCCCAAACCTGCATGCACCCAGATTTAAAAGTGCGGAAATATAAGGAGTCTTCAACCACCATTTTAGTTTCACTGGACGCATTGATATACATGTCCTGGGCCACAGCATGATGCCCCAAACTGCATGACCAGATATATAAAAAGTGCCGGACAAAAGGAGTCTTTCAACCACACCATTTTAGTTTCACTGGACATTGACTATACTGTCTGGGCCCAGCATGAGGCCCAATCTGCTTGACCCCCACATTTTAAAAAGTGCCGGAAAAAAAGAGTCTTGCAACCACCATTTTAGTTGAAATCTGGACATTGACTTACTTGTCTGTACCGCAGAATGACCATAAAAACTGTCTGCAAACAGGTACTCAAAAGTTGCCGGGAAAAGGAGTCTTTCAACCAACATTTTATTTTCAGTGGACATTGACTATACCTTGTCCTGGGCCACAAGCATGATGCCCAATACACTGCTTGACCCCCACTTTTAAAAAGTGCCGGAAAAAAGGTGGTCTTTCAACCACCATTTTAGTTTGAACTGCGACATTTGACTATACCTGTCCTGGGCAAAGCATGAGCCCACAAACCTGCAGGTCCCCCACATTTAAAAAGTGCCGGAAAAAAAAAGGAGTTTTCACCCCATTTTAGTTGAACTGGGACATTGACTATATCTGTCCTGCTTACCGCAGATGACATTAAACCTGTCGGACCCACTGATTACAATGTGCCGGGAGAAAAGGAGTCTTTCAACCCAACCATTTTAGTTTCATGGACATTGCTTATACCTTGTCCTGGGCCACAGCATGAGCCCCAAAACCTGCATGACCCCCAGATTCATAACAGTGCCGGGGAAAATAAGGAGTCTTTCACCACCATTTTAGGTTTCACAGGACATGTATACTGTCCCCTGTCCGTGGGACACATGCATGAGCCCCAAACCTGCATGACCCAGATTAAAATAGTGCCAGAAAAAGGGCAGTCTTTCAACCACCCATTTTAGTTTCACATGGACATTGACTATACCTGTCCTGGGCCAACAGCATGAGCCCCAACATGTCTGACCCACAGACTTCAAATGTGCCGGGGATAAAAAGGACAGTCTTTCATACCACCATTTTTAGTTTCACTGGACATTGACTATACTGTCCATGGGCCACAGCATGGAGCCCCAAACCTGAATGACCCCACATTGAAAAAGTGCCGGAAAAGGAGTCTTTCAACCTCCATTTTAGTTCACTGGACTTGATATACCTGTCCTGGCCACAGCTTGTGCCCCAAACCTGCATGACCCCCACATTTAAAAAGTGCCGGAAAAAGGAGTCTTTCAACCACCATTTTAGTTTTACTGGTCATTGACTATACCTTGTCCTGTACCGCAGAAGACCATAAAACCTTGTGTGGACCCCTCAGACTCAATAAGTGCGGGGGAAAATGGAGTCTTTTCTACCTCCATTTTAGTTTCAGTGGACATTGATATACCTGTCCTGGGGCCACAGCATGAGCCCCAAAAAAACACCTGCATGACCCCCACATTAAAGTGCGGAAAAAGGAGTCTTTCAAACCACCATTTAGTTTCACAGGGACATTGATATTACTGTCCTGGGCCACAGCATGAGCCCCAAACTGCATGACCCCCAATTTAATAAGGTGCCGGAAAAAGGAGTCTTTCAACCACCATTTTAGTTTCACTGGACATATACTCTCCCTGTCCTGGGTAGCGCTGGCCCCTCGTATGAATGCGGACCAATTGAGGCTTCACTTGGAAATACTGGTGGTTTAACTCTCCTGTTCCACCCAGTTGCCCTTTTTTTTGGGGGGGGCCTTTTTTCTTTTTTTTTTATTTTTACTCAAGCGTGATGGAGGAAATTGTCTCTGTACTTTTTCTCTGTCCTTGCTCCATACTCCATGTCCTTGAACAACCTAGCATCTGGTCAAGGTTTTCCTGTACCTCACTGGTACAATTCAGAGGACTTTTTTTACCAGACTATTTTGTACATGCAAGTTTTTTAGTAGTTTATTTCTAAGAAAAACATTTTTTAAATAGGAATGGAATCCCACCATGTCTTTGTTTGTCTCTTTTTTAATTTGTATTATAATGGGGTTGGTCTCAATTACAGGATTGATAGCTATGGTTAATAGATGTCTTGCAAAAAACAAGTTCATTTTGCAATATGTGTCCTTTAACAGTGTCCTACCTATTCCTGTTTCTGACATGCACCATCACCCTTGAGCCATTCTTGACCATTGTGAAGAACAAATGTCTGTTTGAAACAACTTTTTTTATTATAGGACCTGTAGTATAGCGGCATTTTCAAGTAAAATGCCCCCAAAAAAATCAACGAATGACCCTTGAGCCACTTTGGGACAATTGTGAAGAAACAATGTCTGTTAGAAACCAACATTTGTTTATAATAGGACCTGTAGTTTTGCTGATTTCAAAGGCAGCATTGGCCCAAACAATTATAAAATGATTCTCTGCAATGTATAAAAAATTGTAGGGAGAAATGCAACTTAGAAGGCCACATTTCTGTTCCAAAGGACCATGATTTTGCTGTATCCACTGCTACATGACCCAAAAAAAAATTATAATATGACTTTCTCAGCACCACTATTAAAAATTGTGAGGGAGAAATGCACTTAGAAGCACTTTTCTGTTCCAAAGGCCATGATTATTGCGGTATTCACAGCTACATGACCCCAAAAAATTATAAATATGACTTCTCAGCCCACTATTAAAAATTGTGAGGGAGAAATGCCACTTAAAGCCATTTTTCTGTTCCCAAAAGGCCCTTTAATTTAGTGTATCTACGAACATGACTAAAAACCTTGAAATGCAAAACTTCTAAAGATAAAGGAGAAAGGGGAATACGGTGTTGTCATGAAACATGCTTTTTTACAGTCCCCTACAGAAAAACCAGAAAAATGAATTTGGGAAAAAGAGAAAAAAAATTGCAGTAAAAAAATATCATTTTAAAAAACTTTTTTCAAGGGGCCCATTTTTTTTGAAGGGAATGTGAAGTAGACCGGAAACTATGGTGCCCTCGGCAAGGGGGCCACAACATCTCAGGCCCATCCCGATTCATTTGATGAAAGTCAAACGATCCACTTATTGTGGAAAAAGCGGATGCGTTTGTTGAAATGATCCCCCAGTTGTGTAAAGGGCCCCCTTCGAATGACGCTGGTGCTGGCAGGAAAAACACCTTTGGGGGGCAAGAGCTCCCTTTTTTTTGGCCCCGGGAAAACATAAAAAACATGGGTGTTGAGCCAGATAGTCGTGCACCATGTTTTAAGGGGTCTCTGTGTGTTGGATGGTGCCCGATTGCTGCTTTGGTGAGGTGGTAAAAAAAGTTTGCGGGTCACCTTAGGTTCTGCATTGCTGCGCCCGTACGCCACTTGGCAACCTTGCGTAGGCGATTTTGTTCCACCGTGACTTTGGGGACGTAAAGCGACGCAAAGTTTTCCCCCCGTTGATCAATCGCAAGGTCTCCTTTTCCGATTTTACCTTATTTGGGTGGGTGGAAGAAAGTGTGAGTTTTGTTTTTCCCGGGGATCCGGAAAAGGGGGGCCCCAAGTAAATTTTGTTCTTTTTTGGTTAATGCGAGGACATTTGGGGGGAAAAAGGAGCATCCAAGCATCATTGGAGAGGGCCTTGATTTCCCAAGCCTCTGGGTCGAGGGGGGATGCAAATGATCTTTCCCTTTTTCTTCCCCCCAAAAATTGCCCAACTTTTTCCAAGGGGGGGAGTCGGTAACTCGGTTCAGGAATACCCCCTTTCCCCTTTCCCCTCTCGGCCAGCTTCACCAGCCCGATTGCCTGGATGATGCACCTGGGGTGCGCCAATTTTCACTAGCTTGGGGCCCGAACCCTGCCCAATGAAAACCGTTGAAAAATTTTGAAAAAATGTCGGGCCTTGTGGATTTGGACGGATGAGAAGGCTCCGTGTCCTCATCTGTGTCCGTCTCCTCCTCCGTCGCTGGCGGGGACCTGTTGTTTCAGGGAGTGTCCAACGATCGTTCCTGAAAACTAAGATCACCACAATGCTCATGCTGACAAGGGCATTGTCCTGCACTGACCATTTTCGGGTGGCTTCTTCAAAAACGGCTAGGTTGGTGCAGAGCTCTTTCAACTGCCTCCTCTCTCGGTGGCTCAACACCCCGAGGTCCGCACCGTGCTTTGTAAATGGGCATTGCGCTGCTGCACCAAATAGCTGGAGAATGTGGAGGCTGGAAATTCCAAGCAGTGTTGCCAAGTCAACATGAGCGGTTGACGGGAAGGCGAGCTGACGCTGCAACGCAGCCTGGCGGGCACGAAGGCAGGGTGCGGAACGGCGAAAGTGCGAAACTTAGACTTCGTTTCCTTCCTCAGCAGGCAGTCCAGACCCGGGTAGCTCTTTTGAAATTTCTGGACGACACAAGGTTCATGACATTGTGCCAGGAAAGGGATGGGCTCCAGCCTACCGATTCTTAAGGGCGGCCAGCAGATTTCGCCCGTTATGTATCGCACACACCTTTTCCTGGACAAGGTTTTTGGCAACCATGCCAGCACTCGTATCGTTGGGAGAGCCGTCTCACTGCTCCTGACTGTGTGTGGACGCGGGATCCTAAGGACAGATTAATTTCAACACGGATGGTTTCTCTGGGCACGTGATGCCCAGAGGACTTGGGGAAAGAAACCTGCAACCTTCCCTGCGTTTTGAAAGAGCGGTGGAATGCGCGAGCCTGAGAGCCCACCATCACCCCAAGAGACATCCACACAAGCTCACCCAGTGAGCTGTCACAGGCGTATAGCGGCCTGGTCGTGCTTTCTTGTCCCGTGTCGGTGGTCAGATGGACTTTTCCGGCCAACAGATGGCAGACAACGCGCTTGTAATTTTAGATGACTCGTGTTGGCCAGGGCAGGGACGGCTTTTCTGGCAAGTGAATGCCTGCTCAGGCTTCTGGTTTTGGGGGCACGGCAAAGGGCATGACGTGGCGGGGGAGAACCCATCATGTCCACCCAAACGGAAAAGCAACATTTCCAATGGCAAATGCAATGGCATGCCGACATATCAGGCTTTTGGCTCTGGGGATGGTGTTGGGTTAAAGTGTTTCTTTATGCTCCCAAACCTGGAGACTGAAGGGCGGGTGGCTTTTTTGGGCCTAGATGGCCGTGTACGGCGTGCAGGGCGTCAAACTGGCGGAAGGAGAAGGGGTAGGATGGGTCTCTGTGGTGCTGGTGGTACTCGGGGCGACGGTGGAGGGCTTGAAGCGGTGGGCTGATCCCCTGATCATGGACTCTGAGAGACATGGGCTGCTGAGGATCGCTTGGGTGGGGGGGTGGCGGGGAGTAGGAGGCGGGAGACAGAGGGTTGGTGTGAACTGTGGCTGGGAGGGCCCGGCGTCGGTCTGCCTTTTTTGGCCAAGTGTTGCTACATTTCAACTCATGCATTCGCTGGCATGGTGACCCTTGACATGTTGGTGGTGGTTAACCACCTGAGGTTCTTGCCTCTACTTATGGTTTACGGCTTAGGCCGGCATATTGACATCGCTGGGGAATCAGAGGCTTGGTCAAAGAAGGGCCCAGGCTTGAGAGGTCCTGGACCTTTTGACGGCGACAAGGAGGGCGGGGTTGCGCTTCTGACCGGTGGCTGGCGGGAATCATATCAGCGGAACTTCTGGCGGGACCGCTCTCTCCTTTTTTGGGCGGAACCCGTACTGACACTACCCCATCGTCTTCCTCCTCGTCCAGTGATAAAGCGTCCGCAAGCAAATTCTGCTGGATAAAGACCACGTGGGATCCGCAATGTCGTCATCTTCTTCATCAACACTGGTGACTTCGTCGTTAATGGCATTTCTGCCATCCTGGAGAGTCTGCGGGCTACAAGCAAGAGGGACTGCAAGGCGTTGCCGATCCCGTCGGGATTTTGCGTATTGACCGCCTTTTTCCTTCTCCTCCTCTGATGGCAGCAGTAACTGGGCGTCAGAAGCAGTGAAAATCATCCTATTTGGCCTCTTGATCTTTTAACATGCCTTCTGACCCCAACCGCATTTTGTCATCAAAGTCGGTCTTCAGAAAATGGATTATCACTGTGGTGGGTACACGAGTTGACATTTGGGCTGTTTCTGTGGGACGGATGCTGGTGATGCTTGATGACGATTATTTGTGGCCCGTTGCTGGAGGACGAGGAGGTAAGACTGCTGATTGCAGGTGCATTAATCCACTGAAGACAGATGGCTGACGCTATGTTCGTTACTGAGTTTCTCAGGGTCCCTGACATAGCACGATGACAGGCCTGACGGTCCCTGCAACTGACGATCGCTGGCAATGAGTGTTGTCGCCAAGCACTGGAGGAAGGAGCACCTTCTCTCGTTAACCTCTACCTCCATGTTACTACCCCCCCTCTTTGCTCGCTTACACCTGAATTTGCTCATGTTCAGAAATATAAAAATTTGAGAAGGTATGGAAGAAGTTTTGGAAAGTCTCCTTATTACAAGACGGCAAATCACAGCTATTTCTCAAAATCCCTCAAATCAAAACAAAATTGCTGGTATTCAAAATTTAACTGCAAAGTAGATCTATTCAACAAAGCTGTCCTGGGCCTAGTGCGCCAAAGTGAAAAACACGTATCTGATATGTATTCGTAATAATAAGGTTATTTCTGGCACCTATCAATTCACCTGTGGTTGACTACAAAATTTTGCTGGATTCAAAATTTTAACTGCAAAGTAGAATCTATCAACAAAGCTGGCCTGCGCAAATGTAAAAAAACACGATATGAAATTGTATATTCGGATAATTCAAGGTATTTTTGGCACCTAATCAATGCACTGTGGGACTATAAAAATTGCTGTATTCAAATTTAAGGTGCAAGCTGCCTCAATGAACAATGCTGTAGTGCGCCAAAGTCAAAAAACACGTATCTGTTATGTATTCGTATAAGTACAAGATATTTTTGGTACCTTTCAATCACTGTGGTGACTATAAAATTGCCTGTTTCATATTTAAGTGCAAGCTGCCTCAATGAACAAAGCCTGTAGGCGCCCTCCAAGTCAAAAAAAAAACAGTATCTGTTTTGTATTCGTATAATACAAGTATATTTTTGGCACCTTTCAATTTCTCCTGTGGTGACTATACAATTGCTGGATTCGAATTTAAGTGCACAAGCTGCTCAATGAAACAAGCTGTATGCGCCAAAGTCAAATACACGTATCTGTTATGTATTCCGTATAATACAAGATATTTTTGGCACCTTTCAATTCAACCTTGTGGTGACTATAAATTGCTTGGATTCAAATTTAAGTGCTAGGTGAATATATCAACCAAAGGTGGAATGGCAAATGAAAATGAACACCTATCTGAAATTTATACTGATAATAAAAGTGGAGTTTTGCACCTAAAAAAGAAGAGACCTGCAGTTTCTAGAAAAGATGTGTATCCTATAAGTTCAGGCTGCCCAATATCCAGGAAATATTTCAATAGAAGAAATGGTAATAATTAAAGCTAATTGCAGTGCAATGTCACAATAACGTCTTGGTGAACTTTATCCAGGTGATTCTATTTTGAGCTTGTCTATTCTATAATACAAGATATTTTGGCACCTTTCAATTTCACCTGTGGTGACTATTAAAATTGAGGGATTTCAAATTTAAGTGCAAGGTGGATATATCAACAAAGGTGTGGAATGGCAAATATTTGAAATGAACACCTATCTGAATGTACTGATATTAAAAGTGGGTTTTTCACCTAACAAGAGACCTGCAGTTACTAGAAAGATGTGTATCCTATAAGGTCAGGATGCCCCTAATATCCAGAGAAGATATTTCAATGAAAATGTTAATAAATTATAGCTTTGCAGGCTATGTCTACAATAAGTCTTGGGTGAACTTTATCAGTATTTCTTTATAGAGTTGTCTTATTCGTATAATAATGATATTTTTGGCACCTTTCAATTCACATGTGGTGACTATAAAATGATGGATTCAAATTTAAAGTGCAAGGTGGTTATATCAAACAAAGGTGGATGGGCAAAATTTGAAAATGAAACACCTATCTGAAAGTGTTATTACTGTTATAATAATAGTGGAGTTTTCCACCTAACAAAGAGACCTTCTGTTACTAGAAAAGTTGTGTCTCCTATAAGTTCTGGCTGCCCAATATCCAGGAAATATTTCAATAGAAAAACTGTTAATAATAAGTATTGCAGGTGCAATGTCTACACTTAAGTCTTGGTGAACTTTATCCAGTATTCTTTATTTAGAGCTTGTCTGTGTTTGCCCGCGGGGGCCCCCCCTCCGCTCAACCGCCCGTGACTTTACAGCGGTAGATCTCCTTTAAAAATTCTCTACCTAACTATATAAAAATCTCTCCATTTCTAATTCTACTGAAATTGTAAGGGATCACAGCTAATAGTAGAGGTTTCTCTGTGGAATGAAATATAATAATTTCGCTGAGTGTTTGGACCAAGCAGAGCGCCACGGTCCTTTCTGCTCTGAGGATGCTGTAGAGACATCTGAGGATGAACAGGATACGTGTTCTATGTAAAACGAGGTCATGTGATTTTTTCCAGCCAATCGCAACCATACAAATCCCAGTCATGATTGTCGCACACACATCTCACCCCTGCTCTATTCTGTAAGCTGATTTTCTGGCCCCCAAAATGACAGGAAGAGCGGAAAATGGCGCGATCTTAATATGATGATGCACAGATTTTAACCTAATCTATCGCGTATATCTAAAAAATTCATGATCACCTATAAAAAACGGTTGCCAATTTACAAACTTTGTCGTAATTTAATCGCTCAACACTACTAGGGACGCCTTAATCCAAAAACCGACAGCAAAAGCCGCAGCAAAAACTGCGTTATGGCAATGTTAAAATACTGTCGGATTTCCAACGCCATTTTACCTTTCATTTGTAGACATAGGCAGAAAGTTTTGGAAATCACACTCCATGGTGGGATCTACTGACAAAGTTCTATGGTAAAGTCAAAACTGTTCTACATACTCAGCTAAAGCTTGATTGATAGATTCATTTTATTGCTTCGGAAGACGTAGACTAGAGTTCCGATCCAAATTTTTAGTGAAAGCAAAAACCTATAAAACAACCTATAATGAATTATTTATTTCCCTAACGAGAGAAACCATAATATACAGTACGTAGCTGGGGTCTGGAACATGTCTTTCTCTGTGAGTCTGGGTTGCACAATGCACACACATAAAGAAGTGAGAAGTCCTTCATTGTTCACTATCTTAGTTGATTTTTTACAGAATGTAAAGGTTTGGCACAGATTGTCTAACTTCTCCCGTTCATCAGGTCATACTGCAGATAGGGTAAAAGGAGGGGTGTGTATATTAGGAAGTAACTGTTCGGGGGTTATGTGGTGCAAATGGCATGGCACAGAATGGTTTATTGTCGTGGAAAAGATAAGATCTGCAGACATACCATAAAAAGCTGCATGAGAATTTCCATCACAATCTAAGTATGTAACAGAATCTGGCAGTGACAGAAAGATCGGATTTAAAGTGCAATGATGCAGCTCACTTTTGGAGACTTCTGCCAGACAAAACATTCTCCCGCTTCCCTCATATGGACAAGAAAAAGAAGTTTTTGTTTTTCTTGGAGATCCAAAAGAAAAAATACCACACATTATAGAAACGCTATCTATTTACTTGTGGTGGAGGGAATGAAAAACTTTACAAACCTCTTTTCATTGCTGAATACACTATTCTGCCCCCGTTCCTTTAATGCAAGATTAAATATATCAACATTCTAGTTGGAGGTTTTAGGACAGAGACAAAACATGCTTTTATGAGGAAGCCCATAATCAGGCAGGAAATGGAAGCACAGATCTTAAAGAACTTACGCTGCACACTAATCTGTTTAAATTTTTAACAAATTGTTGTTCCCTACTTCTGAAATCATTCAGGGTCAACAGCTTTCTTTAATTTCTGATGAAAACAAGTCATCTTTGGTTTCCTAACAGTGTACCAGAAGACTAACTTAGAATGACGGCAGATGTTCTCAAACCTTCTTTCTATATCCAGGAGCCAAGGACGGACTGACCACTTGGGCTGGAAGTTCCAAAACATTAAGAAGGCCAACAGCTGTCCACCTAGAAGCTGTGTCATACATCTTTATTGGAGGTCAGAGCTCCATATTTTTGCTCATACAAAGCTCCAAATCAAGGAGATAAATGACCAAATTCTGGCTGCTGGGATCCACCACTATTATGAGACTTACTACGCACCCCCTACTGATATGTACAACATTGCAAATATTGACATCTATGGGATGTGCACTCACTGAGAAAAAATAGACTAAAACTTTAATTTGATAATTTTAAGAACAGTGATTATCCCTCAAAGGGTAAATATTATATCTGCCAAGTATTTCAAAATCACAATATTACCAAGACATAATAGACAGGAGAAATATATGTATATATGTATGTCGTTACTCACTTGACTAGGATCGGGAAACCATAGATGTGTTTTCCTGGAAATAGGTTAATGACAATCAGGATGTTTCTTCCCGTATTTTTTCAAATACCAGAGCTTGCAAGCTTGCGTACTGTAGGTACTGTATCAACTAATACCTCATTTTTGAATTTTTCCCAGATGTCTTATTTTTTCCCTTTAAATAGGGGAAATTAGGGTACAAGTATTTTGTGCGGGGGCCCCCTTTTAAAGTAATGGGCCTGCCCATTTGAAAATTTATGGGCGTTTTGTTTCTAACTCAGCATGGGGTCCCTTTTCCCCCTTAGTGTTAACTGTGCTTTTTGCCTATTGGTGTGAACTTGATCTAACATTTGCTAAAAATCACAATATTCCCAAAGACATAATGGAACAGAAGAAAATAAATTATATATACACTCACGGCCCACTTTTTTAGGTCACCATTAGTAACGGGTTTTGGACCCCTTTTGCCTTCAGAACTGCCTCTTCTTGGGGATAGATTCAACAAGGTGTTGCAACGATGCTAAATTTTGGTCCCAAGGGGGCCCCAAAAGTGCCAAGAAAATATTCCCCACACCAACCCCACCCCCACCACCCTGAACCGTTGATAAAGGCGGATGGTCCATGTTTTCATGTTTTTGACGCCAAAATTTTGACCCTACATCCGAATGTGCAGCAGAAATCGGATCATAGACCAGGGAATTTTTCCAATCTTCTACTGTCCAAATTTTATGAGCTTGGGCAAATTGGAGCCTCAGTTTCCTGTTTTTAGCTAAAGGGAGTGGCACCCGTGTGGGGCTTCTGCTGCTGTAGCCCAAAATTTCCTCAAAGTTTACCTACTGGCGTTAGAGATGCTCTTCTGCCCCAAACCTTTGGTTGTAACGGGTGGGATTTGAGTCACTGTTGCCTTTTTATAGCTCGAACCCGTTGCCCATTTCCCTTTGACCCTGGCATCAACAAGGCCCTTTTCCCCCCCAGGACTGCCACCACTGGAGTTTTTTTTTTTCGGACCATTCTCTGTAAACCTAGAGATGGTTTTGCGGAAAATCCCCGGAGATCAGCATTTTTGAAAATATCAGACCCCCCTTCTGGCACCAAAAACCATGCCACGTCAAAGGCATCAAATCACCTTTTTTCCCATACTGATGCTCGGTTTGAAACGCAGGAGATTGTCTTGACCATGTTACATGCCTAAATGCACTGAGTTTGCCCCAGTATTGGCTGATTAGAAATAATTGTTAACGACAGTTGGACGGTTAAAATAAAGTGGCCCCTGAGTGTATAATATAAATATATTATATTATATATAATATATAATAAAATATGTGTATGTCATTCCCCCCGCGACCTAAGATCTTGGTCAATAAAAAAGTGTCTCCCCCATGTAAATATGTTACTGCCAACAAACTTTTTTTTTTGCCCTAGGTGACATCTTTGGGAGTGTAAGTCACACCCCTACACCCTGCTTTC